>BQKZ01000221.1:194990-212489 GCA_036244855.1 Temnopleurus reevesii | reverse complement strand
GGGGGGGGGGAATCAAGAGGGAATAGTCTAGAGAGGGAGAGGCCTGATATTTACTGTACAGTATTCCCAGTTCTCGGGCAGCGAGAGGGGGCGCCAGAGAGGGTTTTTACACATGCGAGAACAATATGGACGATCAAGAGATCAATTGAATATATGCAAGGACATCTTAAATTCTGATTTCATATAACATAGTCCAAGGGCGGATCCAGGATATGTCTGAAAGAGGAGGCCAAATAATAACTCGTCAAGCAGCAACATAAGAAGTGCTTCGTTACTGTTTTACGCAATTTCAAGACCGATAATCAGACATAAAATAGGGGGTTGGGGTCGCTGGCCCCAGTGTGCCGCCTTGCAGCTAGTCCTCCGCATCATTGTAAGGAAAAGCCCTTTATTGAATGTCATATAAGGATTGAATTTTACAATGAAAAATCATATGAATTCTTTAAATCATTTTTGTAAAATAAGATATTAATATAGTAGATGCACCGTACGGATTTTCTGTATTTGAAAAAAAAAATAATAAGGGAAGAAATTAATTTAAAAAAATGACATAATGTATTAAAAACATCTAGTGTAATCACAACATGGAAGTTGGGGTGGCATGTTGGGGTTCCCCAGGAAGAGTGAGAGGGGGCTAGCTAGGTCATATGCAACCATAATAAATACATGTGTAGTATATATGTGATATAATTACCATCAAGGAAATAATTACTCTACTTGTAAATGACATAATACCCTTCCTCGCCGATGTTTCCTTTCATTAATATACAAGGGAAATGAAAGAGACAATCGATCTGTTTCAAGCACGTGATGTTCAACAATGGTTTGACCGCTTTGACCGAAGCAATCAGATGTCTTGGAAATGAACAAAAAATGGCTGGTTATTTATTCCCGAATTATTTTGGTGATTATCAATTTTCTTTGTGTTTGGTATAATTCGCCTTAATTTTCAGGAGCCTTGTTGAAATGATGTCAGCTGATGGTATTATAGCATGATTCGAACATTAAAGGCTGAAATTGTTGGAGCATACATTTCATAAAGATAAGATATAAGCCTATGCATATTATTTTGTATGAATATTAAATTAACAAAGAATGACTACGCGATTTAAATATATAAGACCGTCATAATTATCATCACCATCATCCTGTCATCGATCACTATCATCGTCGTCGTTATCTCATCATATCTTTCTCTGCATTTCCTTATGAAGTGCTGATGGAAGTTTATAGCGAAATGATCATGCAATAGATTTAATTAACTAGATTTGATTTCATTTCATTTTACCTTGACATGCATGATAGCTCTTAAATCTTAAATTTTTGTTTTCAAATCATACTTCATTTCTTGCCCCTGACTTTCCCGCCCAATGGTGTTAATATGATTTACATTATAAGGACATGTTGTGAACGCCTTCAAAAGTGATAATCTTCAAAACATGATCTTTATACTTTCCATGAATTATCGCCATTTTTTAATCTCCTTTCATGACCGTTGCGATAGAGTCATGAAGTGAATTATCTTATCTCAATTCCAAATAGGTACATGTCTTCGACTTCCTAAAAAGACATCCGAAATCATTGAAAGATAGTATGATTATCACGAGAGTGTTACTTTACACAGCTTTCTCTGGTCTTTCATAGTCGAAGGATAAAGTCTAGGGACTCATTATGGGGTAAAGATCAGGACAAAGTAAACCCGCTATTGGAATGCGATTATGAACCACGTGATCACGATTCATATTCAGGCCCGTAAAGCTTTGCCATCGATCGTACGATTGATATCAATCGCAAGTCTATGGGAAATCATGTACTAAAGTTTGCGATTGATTGCAAACTTGTTTTATGTTACGGGCCCCAGATCATTATGAAGCGGTCATGTGACCATTTTTACTGTAGATTTTTGGCTTGCTTGTGAAATCCTCTGCCATGTCTGTATAGCAAAAACATAATCAAATACTAAATAAACAAATAATAAACAAATAAGCAAAAGCCTGGTAACTATCAGCAGGAGAACAAAATAAAGTTAGATATTCAAATTTTACTTCTCGTTACGAGTTAGTTTTTGACTTGCCAGTTGGCTACTTCTTCAATGATAGATGAACAGGAGGGATATATCTTTTGCACCAATCACCTATTGATACGCTGCATGATATGATGTTATTTATCCCAACATTTATTTGAATTTTTATGCAACATTCATATTTAGAAATTCGTAATCAAATTATTTTATATAACGTTTGTATGACTTTCGCAAACAATCCTTAATATTTAATTTCTATTTTTTTCTCTATATCTTTTCAGAGTCATCAAAACTATGACTGACTGACAAGACATTATGTGAATCTTTTTAGAATGGGTAAGTATTGCGACACGTCATCATAATGAATTCAAAGAGTATTCATTATTTTCTAAATATGTCTTTATATCACAAAGAGGAAGAAGCTTTTACCAGCAATTTTCACCTTTTAGCAACATATATGACAAATGACAAATGTTTGAGACAATCACCCCCAACAAAAATGGATAAAATGCTGATTACATGAACTCGCTTTCATTAACTGCCTGAATATAAAAACACAGCAAGATCATTTGATTGTCTCTGTATGAAATGTCTAGACAAAATTGGTTGTGACATGAAGTGTATACCTAGAATGAATGGGCAAATCATGTAAACCGCGAGTAAAAGCAAAACATTGTTAAGTCTTTGTGAATGTTAAATGGTTCTAGGAGGAAGCTGAAAAGTTGAAGGCAATGTTAAATAACATTTAAGGATTCTAAATATGGGGTAAATATACAAAATCACGCTTGCATCGTGGGGAGGGGGGCGCTTTGGGCGCATGAGCCACCCCCACACACACACAATTAGAGTAATGGGGCGCCAAATTGCTGAGGGCGCCAAAATGGAGCTAATTCCCTTTTCTTCTTGTCAGCTCGTGGACGGTCGAGCCCCCTCCCCATCCCCGCGTTATCAAATCCTGGATACACAAATTATAATCCTTTAAGACCCCCATTTTCTAAGAGTGTACAACATTTTAAATCATACACACATATCCATAATCCAAAGCAGTGACCCTTTAAAATGTCATCAAAAGTCAAAATTCACACACTCTCCCAGCGGGAAGCAGTTGGCTATAATTTTTACCTTTTCTCTATTCCAAGGCACGACACAAATCGGATATGAAATTGTGTCCATGAAAATGTAAAACAGGGAGTCCTCGTCGATGAGAATGTCACTTCCATTACCGCTATATCCGTTCCCCTTGTCTAGAAAGATTGGACGATGACGTCATGAATTCTTTCCATCCATTTTCATCTTGCAACCGTCCCTCTGTGGTTTCAACCATCTTCCCATTAATCACATTACTCCATCCCCTACATATGCGTACAGGGGGGGGGGGGGGGGGGGGGGGTGGCAGGTTCCCATGTCAGAGGAAGGGACAAGTGAAGACTGCGGGTGCAAAATTGTATCTCTTGTTTTTGCTTGTCAACTCCTACGGGGGGGGGGGCGCAAAATTTGAGGTTTATCGGTTTATCGGTTTATTTCTTTATAGTACATCACTACGCTAAACTTTCCCAACTATTATTATATATTCATATTCTATAAAATAAATGCTTTATATTTGGGATGTTGTAGTTTGGAATTAATCAGTTTTGATGAAAGGTCGAGTGCACACTATGCGGATAAACTATTCCACTCACCCCATATTTTCACTCTAACTTTTGTATTGTAGCTTTATTTTATACATGCTCATAACATGGATTTATAAACGTTTATAACATAGATCCTTGCTCATAGTGAGCAGTAAAGTGCATGAAGTAAGCGAAATTCATGGCATTTTTTTCGGATTAACTTAAGGTTAATCGGACATAAAACTTGATATTCGTCCAAGGAGCATTTATAGTTACTTATACCCACACCCGTTAGACAAATTAAGGGGCTTAAAATAAACCCTAGTCAATGCCAACAAGAACTTCTCGGTGTAAAAATAAGATTTAGTTTTGAACATGATTTATTGTTTAACATGCTCTAGGCAGGTATCTTAAATGCTTTTTATTTATTTGACAGTTTTGATAAGCTCAATAAATTAGAGAATATTAATTGATGTAGGTTAAATCAAATTTGAAACAAAAAAGTTGTCTTGGAAATAATTGTGCATACGCCCTCTTTCACTTATAATCATATGATATATGATACTCCAAATAAACATTAAAATGTAAATAGTCAACATTTAAAAAGTGATTTTAAAGAGTATAATAAGTTGGAAACTATAAATACTGGCGTTTTAACCGTGTTTAAATAAATGTATCAAATCAAATCAAATCAAATCAAATCGGCGACCTTAATCTTCATATAATGTATTTCAACATTTTCATAATATTTGGCCCTTATCATGGTTATCAGGTTATGACATAGCAATATCTCCTGTAAACTGTATGGAGGACAGGTAAATCAGTGTAAACTCATCATCAATCCTTCTTGCTTTTTCATAAACAGATACAAGTAGTAGTAGTAGTAGTAGTACTACTAATAATGATAATAATGATAATAATAATAATAATGATAATGATAATGATAATGATAATGATAATGATAATGATAATGATAATGGTAATGGTAATGATAATAATTACATAGAGAGGAATCTGATGAAAATTAATCTTTATTTATTTAGTATATTCTGATAATGGCACAAACCCAATGTAATCCAGACTCTGTATGTGTTTTTTTATCTTATCTTTTTTTCTTATCTATCTATTGACATCAATTGATTCGACGCCAATACATGCGTTCATTCAGAAGATACATTTTTTTTTGTTCATGAACTCGTACGGATCTATCAAAATTATTCTTTATTCCATAAATGACAACGATTGATTCCACGCCAATACACACATTTGTTCAGAAGATTTTGTCTAATGAAGTCGTAAATATTCATAAATTTGTATCTTTTTTCATATGTGACAGGAATTGATTAGACGCCAATCCATGTATTCAATCAGGGGACAGACAGACAACTGACACATCGGAATATGACGCATGCAACAGGTGTCAATATTGAACCGAGTTCAATGTATTCAATAATAATGACATAATACCAGGGCTACTGTGTAGAGCTTCTAATGGTGTATGGCAGAGGAGAGGGGATGGGGGGGGGGGGGTGGCGGACTGGTAAATTTTCAATTAACGTAAACATTTCTATTTGACTATTAAGCTTCATGTCATTCAATTTCATAGAATATTATTCAAATCAGTTTTATACCTTTATATTATTGAAAAATAATCACATGATGATAGTCATATTTTCTTTTCATATTTGAAATGGTATTGATGATTTCATTTTAAAACAAATTAAAACAGCAAGGAGATTGAAAAAATTCAGCATGTTTCAAAGTGCATTTATAAAAGCAAGGAAGATTGACACTGGAGATATGGTCATAATACTATAGAATTGCACTATATCCTCGTAATTACAAATGACGATATCGACTTACACCTGAAAACATCATTCACCTCCAAAGAGCGCATTACCCCCCCCCCCCCCCCGAATTTCACTAAGCTGTTTTGTACCAATTCATTATTCATAACCAAACAATTTAATGTTTGATCGTCTGGTTTACCATGTTGACAATGAGATTATACCCTTCATTCTAAAATACAAGTAGAGAGGCTGGCCAAAATATATAACCTGGAAAATCAAATAATCGTCTACTTAGCATGGTCATAATTGAGATTATTCTATTGGCAAAGCATTATTTTGTTGACCACTTATCGGACGTTTTCAATGAGGTTTATCCAAAGTCAAACCATTATGTGGTTTATCTCACAATGTTATCAATGTTCACTGTCATTGAAGTGACCGAGCGTAAAAAATGCAAATTAACGAGATTTTAATCTGTGTTTTATTTTTAAAAGCTTGTGTGGGTTGCTTCTTGCTAAATTGTAGCTAGTTTCTGGCTTCATGCCGACATGTCCCTTTGCTTATACTCGGCTACATCCTGTTGAGTTGTGTCATAAAATGCGACCGCCCAAAAGGGGTCCCCTGAACAAAGTGAAACTAAAAATACCCCCGCACTAATTTTTCTCTCACCCTTCTTCTTCTCCATCGACCTCTTCGTCTTGTCCTTTCCCTCTTGCCGGTAAACCTCGATCTATTCCTCCCCATCAACTCTCAGTCACTTCATATCAGAACCTCAGATCACCCCTAGTCTGTCTGCGAATAATTTACGTCGAAATTTATGCTTAGTATTTTTTAACATCTTTCCCGCTAAATCGGTCTCTCATCGTCTGTGTACTGCCTGAGTTTTATCGATCGATTCCTCGCCTTGTTTCCCTCTCAAAGTTTACTGGTTCACCATTTTGTGAGGACACATGTTTGTGAGATGCTCTTCAAGCTTTTTTTTGCAACGTGAGAATATGCAGTGATTCAACTGTCATCCACTCTTTATCCGTCTTTTTCTCTTTTTGTCTTTTAATGCAGGAGATCATTTCGGTTTGGTTACGTGACGTTTGTCTGTCGGCTGACGAGGAAAGAAAATATATTTCCCGCGCTCTGCCAGAGATTGTAAGCCACCCAGCCAGCCAAACACACTTCTACTTGCCCCGGGCAATAGAAACAAATATTTTCGCTATGATTTAATATTTACCTGCCGTCGACTGGATTGGTGGATCGGGATGAACCTTAATTTCGGGGTTTGCATCGAGAAATCATGAAACACTTACGGAGTTAGGAGTTATATTAGCGGGAGAGATCATTGGCAACGGTTATACTCGGTGACGAGGACTAGCTACAATCAGAGGGGATTTTGTTCCTAACAGTGCTTGACTTGAGACACTTATAATTAAGAAGCAGGTCGGACTTTTGTTGACATTTTACCGGCATTTTCTTTCGACTGCAACCTGCTGAGTGAAGTTTCAAAGTGCATGCTCTCTTCCGTGTTATGAACGTGTGCATTGGAGTATGTACAGAGCGGCGGGTAATAAATAGAAGCAAAGCTGATAGCGACGGGCGCTGTCGGAGATAATAAAGGATTTACAAGGGACAAAGAACAGAAAAATCAGTGTTTGAATTGAAAGAGATTCAAATGAATGGAATGCGACTGCTGCTCTTCGCTTTTGTTGGTGTTTGTCAAGCCCCTCGTGAGCTATGAATGCCCAAGATACGTCAAAGCACTCGCAAGCGATTGCCAGTGTTCGCGGCGGCAGTGGAGGTCGAAAGGCTGTCGGAGAGTGGGAACACATGGGCGAGATCGCCGCCGTGTTTGAAAGTGGTGTCGAGCTGACGTCAAGTATAACACCTCGGACTACAGTAGGTGAGGCTAGCGTCACCGAGCACCAAGGAGACGCACACAAGCAGCGGGGCTACCCTGTCTCGACCAGGGCAAAGAATGGCAATACAAACTTATCACAGTGTGAGACTTCTGAAGCTACTGAATCAAATATCTTATCTTACCGTGTGAATGATAATAACAATGCTGTGACAAGACCTCAGAGGACAAATTTCGACGGAATCGTTCGTTCGTCGTCGGTGGTTGAGGAACGGAACGTTCGATCTAAAGACAGGTCAACAGCCTTCAACATGACCTCGTCCAGTGCTCATGCAATGGACTTGTTTACATCGGCGCCCCGTCCACGAACTCACAACGCCCCCGTCACCGTGGACATACCGGATTTTATACCCGCCGTATTTGAAAATGAGACCAATGGGGGAGGGGCAAATGAGGAATATGATGACGATTTGATGTTACGAGCTCGGGAAGCCGAATTCACCGCCACCTTGCAACCACGATCGTTCGATGCCTCTATATATGCGACTTACACGGATTTATCATCATTAGGGGGATTTGGGGAGGGCGATGATTTCGACTTTACGAACTTCGACGATGACGAAGACGAAAGCGATGATAGGATCGAAAATGGGGGAGAAATGCAGGTGAATGGGTCAATCGGGTCGAGGGAAAGCAGTGAGAGGGGCTCGAGGACAGGCTTGGACCCACGACCTTCCGATTCAAAACACCTTAATAAATCCCTTGAATCAATATTGAGTGAAATTAGGCAGAGTGAAAGGAGAGATGGGGTCGAGGGTTCGAGTGACGATCTCCGTCTCGAAAGAACACGCAGCTTGGAAATACTTCGCTTACATTCTGGCTTTGTTTGTCCGTCAACAGACGATAGAAAGAGGGGTGGTTTACCTGACAATCAGTCGGTCAATTTACCCGATCGTGTTAGCGATAAAGAAACGGAGCCTGACAGACTTACGGGGGTATTATTGACTCTCAAACCAGAATCGACCGACGAAGAATCGCGGGTATGTAATTCTAAGGGGGAGCGAGTCATCGCCGATGAAAATGCTAATGTGGAAGCCCCTATTACTAGCACGCCATGCAGTGAGACACACAGCCAAATGAGTAGCGATGCATTGGCGCTCTCTACGTTGCACACACAGCACTCGGCTAATATTCACGTGAACTCGGATAATTATTATGATGAGGATGTCAGCGGCACGCGAAGCGGGCCTTCTATGGAGGATGCAATAAGGACTACAGACACGGAATACGCTGCTAAGAGCCCACACAGTGCATTGGATAAAAACAAGCTCTCTGAATTACAATCTGAGAAACAACCGCCTAGCATTGGAGGTGTTGCGATACAAGATGTGGTTGTAGCAGATGTTGTGAGTGGCTACACGGAGGGAAACATGGAGAAAGTGGCAGGGGATGGAGCAGCGAGCGCGGGAAATACGGAGGTGGAGAGCTTACGGAAGGAGATACGCGCTTGGGAGGAAAAATATGGCGCCTTGGAGAAACGCGTGCGCTCTATGGATGAGAGTGGTGGTGCTAAGAGCTTACCCATGGATGCCGATATGGAGAAGCTAAGCTTGCCTGAACTGCAGGCAAGGGTAACAGCAGCTGAAACCTTGATTGTGGATCTTAGGGAGAATATCGAATGTTACAAGGAGGAGATTGAGGATCTCCAGCTTGAGCTGGAGGAGGCTGCGGATAGGGTTAGGGAGGGGGATCTAGAGGAGTATCGGGATCTAAAGCACGAGCTGGATCAGGTTACTAAAGAATGGAGGATCTTGCAGTACCGGCTGAGGAAGGCCGATCGGAGGGTGGAGCAGGCTGATCAGGAGCGCCAGGATTGGGAGGAGAATTGCCAAATTTTAATGATGCAGATGGATGAGATGCAGAAACAACACATGAAGCATGTAGGAGAAGCGGCAGGGGCGGGTGGGTTGGGGAGTGGTAGTACAGGTGGTGGTGGGGCGGCCACTGGTGGGGGCGGCTCCAGTGAAAGGGTCTCCTCTGCTGGAGGCAGTGGATCCGAGGAGGAGGAGAAAACAGTCGACAAGGAGATCCTCGGCCTCAAACAGGAACTTAAAATTGCCAAAGATGTCTCCATACGGCTCCACCAGGAGCTGGAAATGGTGGAGGAGAAACGGGCGAGGACCGAGGAGGAGAATCAGCTCATCAGAAAGAAACTCGTCGACTCCGAAGCTACAAGAAAGGAATTTAAACGGGAACTGGAAAAAGCTCGCCTTGAGGTAAGTTCACTAATCACTCTCATTACCATTCATTAACAGCTCATTATAGTCTGAGTATGCCTAGTATATCGTGTATAATCATGTTTTCTTTCGCACGAGATGCATAATCAATATGTTTATGAAAAAATAGAGCACTGTATCTCACTACTGCAATATATACACGAGAATGCTGGTTTATTGCACACATGCATTGACATTACAATCAATATAGTGAAATGATTCATAGTTATGGAATCTGTTTGATGTATAACATGTGTATCAGTCAAGGGACACCATTCCAGATTGTTTTTATTTATTAATCATCTATCTGTCACATTAAGATTTTATACAACTCTTAATGTTCACCATGTTCACATACAAAATACACTACATGATTTAATCATTATTTTCGTTTTTGAGATGGGTACCTTTAAACCGAAACGCATGATGAAGGTGAGAGGTTAAATGAACTTCTTCCTCAGTTTTCTGAGTAATTTGTTTACATTAAATATCACACATTCACAAAAGACATCTTTTTTTAGGATGTGCAATCGCATAGTCCCATCCACTCAACTCAATGTATTCCTTTCACTTCATACTATTCCACACGTGGTGGTTCTGTATGAATGCCCCTTACTCCCCTTTTTCAAAGCAATATCACACCCTCAATTATACACGCCAGTGCTTCTATTGATATGGGGCAGGAATATTTATTCCAATTATAAATCGAGTGAACTTGTTCACCTATGCTGTAGTGTTTTTTTGGAATGTATTGATTTCCCGACTTATTGAAATTGTAGGCAACTGCATAATCTATTTATGCAAAGTAACAATACACAGTCACCAATCATTTAATGTTCTATAATCACAACAAACATTAAAAATACAAACTTGGCACAATGCTTCAAACCTGTTATTTTGAGTGTGTTTTTATCTTTACTTCCCAGTAAGCTTATGTTCTTTGAAAGAGGGAAATTGGCACCGGTGCATTAATTTGATGAAAAATAACAGCAGGGCACGAAAGTAGTCGAGTCATGAAAAATCACCAGCCTTCATCACGCATGCATGTTTCATAAAATTATCAGTGATTAATTATTATTCAGTACATGCCAACATACAAGAAGCTACATGCATTTGATATTAAGTATGGATACGACATTGATAATATGATGTGATAGTAACATGTCTATGTAGCCCACTTACAGCACTTTTTATTATATATGTATTCAATAACATTATCCACATATCTATCATATCATGTGCTTCAGGCGATTGAATGTGGCTATTGTGGTTTGGTAAATTTCCAAACAAAACAAGTGTGGCTCAGGGATTCGAATCACCATGATCCCAGTCCACAATACTCCAATACATTAAGCTGAAAATTTTGATCTAAACATTTCAAGAGCAAACTGAAGGATCTCACAAAGGTTTGAATATGATTACATTTGTTCATTTCCAATCGCACATTATATGTACATACATGCAGCAAGGCCTTGCTGTATTGATACATGTTAAGTACATACATGTAATAAGGTCCATGATACACCAATGTACATGTATTATATATAGTCTGAGCAAGGTTGCTCCTGGTTGATCAGAAAACCGATCATGATAGATCAAGCTATAATCACTTCCCCATCCACGGTTATTAGTAATTTGATTGCGCTATATCTTGACGCTTGTACGTCTCCAATTGAAAACTTTAACAGGGAAAACAGGTTTGCACCGTCGAACCCTATCTAATGAACGCCAGATTTATAACAGAATTAGGCTGTTTCGTAGGATGAAAGCAAAATTGGGGGCTCATAAACATGGATTTTTACAGGCAATTGAGTTTGTCCTTTTATAGGGAGTTCAATAGCATGCCACAATGCGTTACCACGCGATTGTACTACTTTGTCATGTCAGGCATTGGATCATTAAAGATGGTGTTTGTCAGTTATATATTTCGTCTTGACCAGTATGACGTCACTGTCATGGCCGAAGACTCTCACTCTAGCCTCCATTCAGCCACTTCTTATTTTAGTATTTCCATTCACTTCATGAAAGAAGGTTATATCGTGAATATCTTTAATGTTTTTGTACAAATATTAAGGCTCATTTGTCACAAATACCCTATAACTCGACATGTTTTGCTCTGACATCATTTCATGATCTTAAAAAGCAGTTTTAGAAACAAACCTAAGAAGAAGGGTCTGCTACAAGGCTAGCAGATTGTCTACACCCGCAAACAAAGCGATGAATCCTCATTTTATTTGCATGCGATTGTGCATTCTCAGCCTTCATTAAATATTCCCCATGCCGGGAACGATTTGCATTTGAATACAACAAAGACATGCGATTAGATGCCTTGTAAAAAGACACTCAATATCGAATTGAAATTATTCATTTATTGTATATACAGTATACCGCTTTCATCGTCAGCGCTCATAATCGTATGAGTGGAAAATGTCAGTCAGTCTTATGAAACTCAATTTGTTATGATGATGGAGGTCGGTATTCTATATGCTAATGAACATGAAAAAATCCATATCCAGCTGGGGGAATCACATTGAATGGAATAACATGTTCGTATTCATGTATGATACAGGAAATGGTGGATTTTTATGGATGGTCACTTTTTAAGCCTAATCACATCATTAATGAGCTAAAATATGATACATATTTCCCCACATCTTCCCGATTCTATCTCTCATTAGAATCTACAACATTTACTTGATTACAGTTAACATGTATCATAAATATTCATTTGCTAATAATTAAGATAGTATTCCAATCTGTGTATGTCGTGTGGGTATATGAATACCCTTCCCGTCTTATGGTCTTTGTATACATTGCAAAATACAGGTGTATAAACTATTATTGCTATATATGATATTAAAACTCAGATGGATGCACACATTACGCCAATTTGAATACATGTAGGCTATAGTATGCATCTACGTATCAACATTGTCTACAGTGACATATATTTTGCATTGTATACACTAAGGTAGGGATCATGAATAGTGCCACCATCATAGTGAATAATGTAGTTACAATAGAAGATATTTCGATACATAATACTTCGATACATAATATTAATGAATTATATTTCTATTCTAAATTTAATCACTCGAACTCACAAAGTACATTCAAACAGTGCATCATGGTAACAATACACCCCTACATCAGCGATATGAGGCATGGTTAATTTTGGAGGGATTTGATGAGTTTTCTTATCTGTGGATGGAAAGGGAGTATCATCTTTGCGGTAGATTAATCACCGTTAGCTGTAGCTGTATAGTCATGGTCTGAGATGACGCGCCCTTTGAAATTTATCTACTATCTGTTCAGTTTCGAATGTCATCTCTTCGAGCTAGGCTTCTCAAACAGACCAACATTTTTATTTCTGTCCGTCCTGTGTTTAATGAATGTAGAAAAATTGCTGGAATAAATGACATCTTGTCTGAAATTAATGGATTTGTGGACAGGTTCAAAAGTTCACAAATCAACACTGCAATGATGCTATATTGTGCATTATTGTTAGTGAATTTATTAGTTTGAAAGACTGTGATGAAAGCCCCTTTTTCATTGCTCCAGAGTCATGCGATCCAAAGAGTGCATTTAATTGAACATATACACGTAGCAACGAATCTGGTATATGATTCATTTTTAAACATTTGGATCAGAGATGAAGAATGAAGATGAAGAATTACCTTAATGCGTGTAAGAGGAATATGTCTATCAAAACTATTTTCAAATCCAAGAAATATACAATTTTTAGAGCAGAATCAACTGAAAATATAGAAAATATACCATTGTCAAGCAGGAATAGCAATGACGTCCACTGTAGATAACCAGAACATGAGTCTGTAGAACGAGAATACCCCTATTCCGACCCATGTAATTACCAGAACCCCACTTGTCTAATTGATTGAATTATTTTTATTATGGGGTGTGAATAGGTAGAGGATGTATCTCCCTCACCTATCCCACTGACCTGAACTTGGACTTTCTCTTACCCCCTTGGCTTCCTATGGTGGCCCAAAATGTAAAATAAAATTATATTATAGTCTTATGTACAGGAAAATTGTTTTTTTTTTAACGATTTGAGTTCCTCTTTAACCCATTCGATCTCCTTTTCCACAATGATTTTGTAAGATTTAACGCAAATACTATACGTCAAAATTATTTAATCATTTATTTATTTATTTATCTATTTTTTTATTCGACGCTGAAATTTAGGGATATTTTGACGGTCAAACGAGAGCCCTTTTACAACATGACATGTTGTTTGTTTTGTTTTGTTTTTGTATGTTCTTGTTATGATTTTCTTACAACGATCCTTTTTACAATGCTTGTCATTTAATCATGTTCGTTAAATTTACGATTTGTCATTCTTTGCCGGAAACTCGACATCTACAATACCGTCAATTATTTTAAGAAATTAATTACCACATTTGGTGAAAAAATGGGAAAATTATGCGATTCATGCGAGTTTGTTAAATAAGAAAACGGGCCACCATTAACTGGCAGACCGGGTCTTATCACATTGCCGTTTGATTCGCCTCTTCCTGCACCAATACATTCAGGAAATCCTAGCAGATTGGGAGAAGAATAGCTCCCTTAGAAAGTTTAAGGAAATCTTAAGTGGGGGATTGGCTTGCCAAAGAAGGTCGAGAAGTCATTAGTATTGCCTTACCAATGTCAGTCATTTTTTATTTATAAATTATATGATTCAATAAAAAGTCGTTTTGTGTTGCTAGATACTTTACATGTAGAGTGGGAAGCAGAATGAGAAAGTTTGAATTTCCGTTGTGATAAATTGTGTTCATTTAAGATAATGATGATAAGTAATGATATTATTGATAGTAATAATAATAATAATAATAATAATAATAATAATGATAATAATAATGATAATAATAACGATAATAATAATGATAATGGTGATAATGATAATAGTAATAATTATAATAATGATATAAATAATAATGATAATATCAATAATAATAATAATGCTAATATTAATACCAAGGATTGATACTAATGATTATGATAATACTTTTGATAATCGAATAATGATTATGATGATTATTATGATGATAGAATAATAATAATAATTATAAATGATTAGGAGAAGAAGTATAAGATTAAGAATAAGAGTTAGAATTATGACAATATTAATGATGATAGAGTAATGACATTAGTAATGTCCATTAGTATATGAATTGTGCTGCTTAATTATTTTTAATAATTGTATAAGGTGCTTGACACTATCACAACCACAGTTATTTACGTTATTGATTCAATAAAACAAAACAAATTGCCAATTAAGATCAATTGATTCCAAAGCACATAGCTTACATGTATATAATAACCGACCATCAATCCACTCTGCACTGTAATTCAATTGACTTATTAGAGACGTATTGTAGGTGTCGACAAGAGAGATAATTTATTATCATAATCAAACAAAATCAGTTTATTATGACGACAACCTGACACATTTATACATCTGTCTAAAGTACTTCGCCACCTAATTGACGTGAAATGTCATTACAAATGTCTGGTGTAGTACTTTATAACGTTCTATATTTATCCTACGAGCATGTCCAATATTATTATTTGGCTATTACCCAGACGAGTTATCGCTTAGAACTAATTTTGAGTGGGCTACGCGTATACATGTACGGGATATAGGAGTCGTAAAACTTAATTTCTAGTCTCATTCGATTCTAGATACTCAAATGTAGCTTGTAAAACATAATACAATAGATGATACGGTTATGTTTAATTTGGATTAGCCCAAGGCCCATGAACTTAAATAATTGAAAGCAAATATCATATTTCCGAAAGTTATCGTGCACGCTGATTTTAAATCAACAATCATTGACAATGTATTTATATTTTTATCATTATTAATTTGGTTATTTACTAAAAAAATACAGGTGAGCCAAAAATACATAGCTTATAAAGCAATATTAATGACAAGCTTATAAGATTCCCATGAATAATAATAGATTCTTTTGATTTGTGTATGTATTTTTTTCATTTCTTGTCTTATTTATTATGCAGGCTATATTGGCCGTTGAACTCAATAATGTATATGGTTACACGTAAATAATTATTCCACCGCAAGAAACGGAACGTGCATGTTTTTCACATGAGTAATGCGTTTCTTGAACTTTTACATTATGTATCTTGTATGCGCTCAAACGTGCATGGGATGTACTAGTCAGTCTTGAACTTGTTAGAGAAAAAGGGAAACTGCAAATTACATTTTACCGGTCGTATAATTCGTGTTCCTTTGTCCACCTAAAATGGAATGTTTTAAAAGACAAGACCATAGAACGGTGCAAAGTGACATTTGTTTTTATGAACAGAATTATAGAATTAACCTATATTTTTTTCATCGTTACTATTGCTACCATAGAAACGGGACCCCACCTCGAGAAACGACAGCCATTATTTTCCTTTTTTCCAATAATTGTATTCCATTAAGATTTTATTCTCTGGAGGAATTATCAAAGGAGAATACTCATATTCATATTAAAAACAATTCTATATAAATGTCACACGATTCACACCAAATAATTACCAGGAGTGATTACGGATTGATTAGAACAATTATTTTGATACTAATGTTACGAATAGATATTACTACAAACAAACATTTGTTGTTATATCAATATATTTGGCATATTTTTTCCGTTATGACTCACATATGGAATAACAGATATTATAATTATTTTTGCCAAATATGAATATATTCATGGATGAAAATGCAATATTGGGTCAATGTTCTCCCAACCAATATTCTAAATGCACCACAAAGCTCATTATTGCCCCAAGAAATGCCACCAGATACCAATATCTGGACGTATATTGGCATTGAGATCATTGTTATATTGGTATGACACAGCTCAGAGGCATTGCTTCATAAACAGAAGCATCTGGTCGACTTGATGTGATGAGCAAGACAAGATGGCCCAGAATGACAGGAGGAATATTAACTTACCTTGGGGAGGATAGAAGATGTATGTTGGTGAACCCAGCCTTTAAAGGACCCTATTATACTCAATAGGAGTGAAATGCACTCTAAAACTAAAAAATGCTATATTTTAAAACATCTTAAAAGTGTTGTATTGAGAGGTTGTTACAAGACAAGACGCTTCAGAATGACATGAGGAATATTGACTTACCTTGGGGGGGGGGGGGGGGTGGAAGATGTGTATGGGTGAAGATTGTCACCGCTGATGATTTTCAAGTCTGAAATGGCACTAAGTGGAAATAGGTGTAATTCCAATCAGTATAGTACAATGATACAAAATTATATTTCTTTATAACACCCATTATAATATACAGTAATTTAACCCCCGCAATTATTGTACTAAATATAATATTTAATTGCGCTAGCCTTTGTTAATTGCTTGCTGGGGGAGTTAACTAAGGGAAGAAGTAATTGTCAAAATCTGATATAATTCACAAGGTGGGAGTTTTGCGAGTCCAACAAATTTCACTTCATTATCGAGTAAGAAATCACTTATTTGATAATTCTTGAGTCTGAAATTTTAGTAAAGTGCACTTGTGCTTCTTTCTATTATTTACGATATTATTCCTTCACATTTAAACGAATAATGTGGGTTACTAGGATAATGGTATACATTCTTATATTCACCATCTCTACCGATATATGCTTGGTTACTTCCAAACCAATTTTGGAATGAATAAATGTGATAAAAGAGATATTCTAATATTATTGTCCATAACATCGCATCTAAAAAAAAAATCAATAATGAGGGGGCAGGCCCGCGTTGAAGTGCATGAATTAATTCAGATCGATCGGGAGATTGGACTCCTCTCTCATCCTCTAGCGATAATTATCTAGCGTCTTGAGATGTGGATGAGATATGGTATCCATCTATGGTCTCCATTCTCATAGGCAGATAGGATTATGTGTGTGTCAGTGGCGTGTATATGTGTGTGTGTG
>BQKZ01000221.1:176550-189058 GCA_036244855.1 Temnopleurus reevesii | reverse complement strand
TGTGTGTGTGTGTGTGTGTGTGTGTGTGTGTGTGCGTGCCTGCATGTATTTCTTTGTTGGAAAAAATGTTTCTGGTAAGAATTTTAAATCTTTTTAAGGACTAAGTGATACATTTTCAATTTTTCAATCAACATTAATTAATGCACTTGGGTTCTGTGAAAATATTTGTTATGGTGGAGCTGAAATATCAAGCAATATTAAACAATGCATAGAAACCAGAATCAAGTAACTCCATTCAATAGTACTATACTTAGTACCTTTTTTGTTCTGTCTACACACAAAAAAAGTTCCTTCGAAGGCGTCATTTGTAGCACCTGAATCATAAAATCCGTCTAAAATTCAGGAAATTGCTAACGATACAGGGTGTGTATTCAAGCACATGCCGTCATGGCAGTGTGGTTGCAAACCCCCACCATACTGTGTATCGGTCCTGCACAGTTCAGCCCTAATTCAATTTGCAGAGCACTCGCCCAGCGTTTCAGCAAATATTACAAGTTATTAACCAAATTAAGGGATCGTGCCGAGTCGGTGTTATTCGTTGAACTAAGGCTTAGTTTTTGAGGAGGGTGTAGATTGCTATCTAGAATATGACAATTTATGGAAGTTAATCTAGGTAAATTGATGTGTGCGAGGAAGATGAATTTTTGGCCTGACATTAGACATTTTAGGTGAGGAAAATGCAATGAAATAGTGTTGGAGAGTGAAATTGCTGTTTGTCAAATGTGTTTTCAACTTAATGGATAATAGTGATAAACGGAGAAAAAATAATTCAGAATTTCTTATCTCTGCTGTCAAAGTGTATAACTATGGATCTATGAAATTCTTAGCATGGAATAACCTTTGTTTGTACTATAATCCCCTAATTAATATTCTTAACCGTTAATCCTCTTGATCAAAGAAATGTTTTTTTATTTCTGTTTATTATTGCAGCAGATAATTTGGGATACAACTGACCTGTTTTTGCACTTTTGACGGAATAACAATGAACAATAATTTTCATGTCTATGCCAATTGAATGAATATTGTTTATTGTATGCTTTCTCTTTGTGTGTCATATTCATAGTGTAGCATATTTGATACGATCACAAGCGGAGCTGTGATTTGGCGAAAATTTTAGGAGTCGCATTTTAAAGCAATGTCGGTTTGTCAGAAGGGTGTTTTTCGTACAAGTAAGAAAATGAAAAGGGAAAAGAGAAGAATCGCACCATATTTTGCAATTTTGATATAAATATAAGGACACACAAATTAATATCAGGATCCATTTCGTAAGGACCCATACTATTATAGTTTGGTGTCATGCTCCTCAGCAGACCTCGTATGGTTTGTGGAATGATTTAGAGACCTTATGGGGTGAAGCCATTAATGATTAATGACTTAGTCAGGCATGGGGGTTTTCCAGCCTAAAATTTGCATGATGATTATGAGTAATCGCGACGATTTATGCATTCCCAACATGTAGGCCGACAGCCTAAACTACATTGTATATACGTGCTTGGTGACATACGTGTATGATTACTGCATGCTAATTTTAGCCTTGTCATCAACACCCTAGACTGATTTGTGCTTTTTTGTGTGTGTTAGATAGATGATTTTTTAAATTTATGTTTCTGTCTCTGTTGAAACAATGATCGATTGGAATGAAGCTAAAACTCCAAAATAGTTTTGATTTAATTATTATTAAATCTTTGATGATGTGCGCCAAAAACTAAAATTTATTTCCCAAGATTTTGAATGATGACACCTGTATTACAAGCATCATGATCATAGTTCATGTATATTTATAAATAAGATAAATAGCGCTTTGTGCAACATACCATTTAACACAAAACATTCTGAAACAGAAGAAAGATGTATTTCTATCTTTTGATACATGCAGGGCCCATTGATTTGACATTTTCTAAATATACTACTCTGTTGATTAAATAGAACGAGGGATACATTCGATACATTCATAGATAAATCGACCTCTAATAAATACTGTAAAAAAAATAGTGATGAAATAAATAATTAAAAAAGCAAATGGTTCCAGACACAACATTTAGGAAAAGGCCATCGTGTACTGTTCTTTTTATTATTTTTATACTTTATAGCCTTAGCTACAAAATGTTCCCAAATTCAGCCTCCCTGATTCGTCATACATATTTACATCGATGTCATAGCAAAACAACACAGTGTAGTCCCACGTGTATATCATCTTGTACCGTTGTCCAGTCTGTAATTAGAATTGCACATCCGTCATCAGCGTGGAGGAAGAAGATGAATTGTTATCTCAGTTAGATCTCGAGATTTGTGTGCGTACCATGTGTGTGTGATTAAGTGTGTGTCTTAGTGCGTGAACCTAAATGTTTGTTTGTATCGGTGTGTTTCTAATATGCGCGTGTGCATGTGCGTATAAGAGTGTGTTTAGTGTGCACGTTTGCGTATATAAGTGCGTATCTAAAATGTGCGTGTGCATAGATTCGTGTTACTTAGTGCCTGTGTGCGTTCCAGTTCGTGGACTTGCGTATATACGCATGTCTTAGTGCATGAGTGAGCGTATATGTGTGTGTATCAAATAGAATGTCTTTAGTGTGCGTCTAAGCATGTTTGTGCGTTAGTGCGTGTGCGTGACCGTACATGCATGTGTGTGTTTTTCTTACTATTTTCGTACGTACATGAGTTATAGTGTGTTCGCGTGCGTATGTGTGAGTGTGCGGGTTTGTGTGTGTGTGTGTGTGTGAGTGTGCGTTGGTGAGTGTGCATCTGTTCATACGTTTGTGTACACCCCTAATTATCCTTTCTTCCCCCTTGTCGTCAAGACCATATCATCTGGGTTGAGTCATGCGATTGCTCTCATAACCTCAATTTGTGCTCCCCTGGAACAAAGAAATGTCCTCCAACTAGCTACAGTTACTTCATCAATTACATTCCATCGATGATGTAGCAGATGATAGTGCACTGGAAATCTAATGAGGAAAAAGTGTACATGTTAGCAGAGTATTTATGAACTACGAGTTCACCTATTTCACACGGTTTGTAAAGCAATGGTGTTGCACCGTACATGATATACAAATTGCGTTTGTAAGTTTAGGGGCCTGTAGCAAAAAAGTTACGATTAATTTTGCAAGTAGTCGTATCTTTTTGGTACACATTTTGTCATGTCAATATTTATTCATCGTAAGTTTAACGGCACCTCTATAATGTTACAGGAACCAGATGTTAATTGTCACTCATATCAACTAAATATTTACCTGCAACATACAATGAAGAATAGGTAAACGAAAATATTGCTTTATCACACTTTCATATTCAATATTCTGGATTTTGAAGTACAGAATAAACTAGAATGTATATTTTAGACCTAAGACGGACGGATTTTGCGACAGGGACGATTCTTTGCACGACAATTTTGGAAAGGAAGATTAATTTTTCAGTACCACTGACCGGGCATCCCCTTGAAGCAATCAGTGGAGTTGAGGCATTGGCTTTGGAGCAGAAAACCAGAGTTTCCTCCCCCAATCTACGGCTTTCCGTTAAGGCCCTGGCACACCAAACAAGGCACAGCATCACGGCACGGTTTATACGCGATGTCTCTCCTGTGATTGGCCAGTTGTTCAACATCTTTTGCGCGGAGGAGCGCGCTGGCCAATATCAATCAAGATAGCGCGTAAATACCGTACCGTTATGCCATGCCGTGTTTGGTGTGCCCGGGCCCTTAGGAGATGCCGAAAAGGCAGATCCTTCCTTTTGATTCCATCATCGTTTCATCTCCTGTTTCACGAAGGCTTTTTACGATCTGAGTCATAAGATGTTTGTAATGTCATGTATGTGTTGTGTTTTGTGTATTGCCGGTTGAAGTCATAAACTTGTAGAACCACCAACTGATTTCCTTTTGCTCCACTCGAGCGAATCGTCTTAAAAAGGACTTTTCTTTTGAAATGGTTTCAGACAGAGCTCAGCCTCATAGACAGAATCCGATTTGCTTCAAATTCTATTTTTAGACGAGCACTATTGATTAGGTATTAGGGCAGAGTTTAGGGGATAATCGAGGACAACACCAGTTGATACTTCTTCTTAATAAGTAGATATGAAGTGATATGATCACAAATTCTGCGAGTTTTGATAGATTGGTAAATGAATAGATTTGATGGAAAACATGTTGTTGATCGACTGATATACAGCATGCAATTATGAAAAGGAAAGTGACGAGAGAAAATCGCCAAGCGCATTAAAATCCGAATGGAATCTCTTTTTATCATCTGAACGATAATTTTTTACAAAATCAAAGAGTTCTAAGATGTGTCTTTTAACGTCCAGATGGATAGATGACGTCATGCTCAAACATACCAAAAGCGTAATACTAAAATGGATATTATGTGAAGAGTGTAATCAGTCATGGACGACATGTTGTAATCACGATACTATACGTGATGTGCATGAATGCAAGATATTGTCATGTTGGCCCATTCAGGTGCCCTAGATATAAACCGATCGATGTACTCCACACTTATGGTGCATGCTTTCACACCTACTGGCTGATCCCAACCTGCTAAAAACCAAATTTGTTTAGCTTTGAACTATGAGTTATTGATTGAATTAATTATATTTTTGTTTAAGCAATGAATTTGTACAATTGCGATTGAGAAAAAAATCAACCAATATATTTAAAACAGAATAAGACAGGAAGCGTCGTGGTGTAGTGGTTCTAACTCTCGCCTTTCATGTAGAGATCCGCGGTTAAATCCATCCATAGCGTTAATTTTCTTCAGCAAGAAATGTACCCACAATGTGCTGCACTCAACCAAGGTGAAGTGAATGGGTAATTGGTAGGAATATATTCATTGAAATCCATGAGCGTCTCACAAGTTGCTATTGCTAAATCCAGGGTAATAATGCTGCATCAATTGAAGAACGATTAGAGACCTTTATCAGAGGTAATTAGCGCTATATAAGAACTGCATATTATTATTATTAATATTATTTACAATTTGTTGATGCGATTTGACAGCAGGACGGGGTCGTTCTGTTGGTGTGACGGCCCCCATTATGTCATTAGATCACCTATGCGTGTCAGAGTGGAAGTCAATCTGGACCCATTATCAGAGGCGGCTTGTACACAGATACATGAGAGTGATGAAGATGAGGTAAAGATAGTCTGTGAAGTCAGACTGCTGAAATTTTATTAATGAGGGTCTCTTACTTGATAGATTTTTGTCATCGAAATTTCAAACTTTGATTGTATTTTGAACAGTTTTCCCTCTTCATAAAAAACAAATATTCCTTATGAATGTGTTTCACTCCATCCATGATGTAAACAGATAAAGAAAACCACAGCTTCTCCATCGTGGATAGACTTTAATATTCTCCTTATTTTAGTATTAATAGGATATATAAGCATATACACATAAACATTTACATAGCCATATAGAGGAGATTGATATGTTTATTTGAGTGCCTCAGAAACTGTGACCTTATGTGACAATAATCATATTGCATTGCAATAGTTCTAGACTGTCCGTCACCTTCCCAGTCAACAATAATGATATAATTTGACATGGAATGTTGAGAGAATTATTTACATCGCCAATATGATTTTTCTTTCTATGTTCTATTGGACTTACCAGCAAGTATTATGTACAAGTGGCATTACAAGTATATAATCACTTCAGTGCACCATAATGAACATTCTACGTCATTTCATGAGGACAAAAATGGCACTGTCATGAATTACTTTACTATCTATATTGTCAACATGTACAGGTTGGAAATGGAATACGTCAGAAAACCATCGCATGTGACAGACATTGTATCGTATTGTCCTCAGAGAATCGTTTTGACCCAGTAAAGACACATTCTGAAAGTTTGTAATGCTCTTAAAATGGGCTCTTAGAAAGGTTTTCAGGGAATCCAGCACGACTGGTTTATTTGTGCAAGTCTCAAGGAAGAAACTTTGAGAAGACGACCTAGTATAGCGTAGCAGACCTGTAGAATTATAACCATCCAAAATTACCTGACAAAATTCATACTGATTTCATTTACTTGTGTGACATCTTCTTGGAACACATCAAAATAGAACTTTGCAACACAACCTTCGCATATCGAATGCATATTATAATAATTATATTTCAGCTGAATATAAAAGTGTCTGAAATGTCAGACTATTTGATGGAAACCAACTCATCCCTTTTCCTATGTAGATATTTTTTCTGTTTCATGTGGTGTTCAGATGCATTCATGATGCATCTTTTGTTTTATTTCACACTCTGCAATCAGTAGTAGATATTAAACAACTATGCATACATCAAATACATTGATTTGTGTAGGTTATACCCCACATTTAAGGTCGGGTGAGCCAGTGATTATAGTTGACAATTAATGCACACAAAATACGCATTGGATCTTTGGATGTAGGGTAGTGATAGAGGCATTCGGCACGTTTTTTTTAAAGAAGTTATAATTTAAAGAATGTCTACTTTATTATATTTCACAGTACTATCGTAGAACTCTTATTTAAATGTTGNTGTGTGTGTGTGCGTGTGTTGGTGTACTGTCTGTGCTAAGTAAGAATTAATCTTGACATTGGCAATCTGTGTAGGTATTAAGATCACATCTGTCCTCCAAAGAGGCATCTTCAAGGTGCAAGTCAGACAGGGAAAGTCAAGAGATGTACTTCTACATAAATGTATACTTGCAGATATAAGCATTTTCGGTACGTTAGTTATAAACTTATTTTAGATAGAATTTCCACGATTCTTTAGAGGGAAATGTATATTTTGAAGAAAATTAATTATCTGCTTTCGATAAGGCATCTGAAGGCATGTCAGAGAATAAAACCCAATACAATCTTGCACATTCCTAACGATGTACTTGCAGATAAAAGCACATATGTCATGTTGATTATGAATATATTTTAGATAGAATTTCAACGATTCTTTAGAGGAAAATATTCATTATGAAGGCATCTTCAAGGAACAAGTCAGATAAGGAAATTAAATACATTGTACATACCTAACTGGGTACTTACTAAGTACTTTCAGATGGTAATAGACTTATGTGATCCCTCACCAAAATCCATGAATAAAATGACATTATTAGTTCAAATTGATTTATGTGACATAATGCTCAAATAGTTTCACCTGTGTATTCCTTTAGAAATACCTTTTTTTTAATATAAAATATTACTTTTACTCGTAGTCATTTGTTTGTATGGAAATCGATTACATACGAAACATGTACATTTGAAAGTATATATAATACTTTAAATACATATATACATTTGAAATTAATGATGATCAATCAAGTCGAACACAATACTTAATGGCATTATATCCGTAATCGCTATTATCATTTTACGTTATTTTCATTACAAGTACTTTACCACACCTCTTGGCTCTATATACCAAATCCGACTATGAAAATAAAACTTTATTTACCTCCTCTTCTACAGTGCATTGTCCTTATATTATTCTGACATGCTGTTTGCACATATTTTCGCGAAGGTGTGCAGAGACTATAGAGGTCGTCAGTTCATATTTACTCGGCTATTGTGATACTCGTCTATAATCGCTTCCTTTAAGAATACTTTAGGAAGGGGTGTGTGTAAGTCCTTAGCAGTAATCACCTTATTTTTGCTTCTCACCTTGTTTAATGCATTTATTTTAAGTAAAATGACCAAAGGCATTTCCCCTGCGTCTACATAGGTGTGTGGTATGTGTGTGTGTGTGTATGTATATGTGTGTATTCAAATATGTTACGTATCTCTGTGTGCGTACATGCATATCTAGCCCATATAAGTGTGTGCTTTTGCTCGAGAACATGCTATTATGTGTGCACAAGTGCATTGTTAAATGCAAAATGGCTTTCATATTTATTTAAAATGATAGAAAAATAATTAGATTCAAGTTTATCTGGAGATGAACAAATCAATATAGATTAGAGCATATACTTTGAGGGACTTCAAATGAAGCAAGAAAAAACATTCGAAAATATGTTACGTAAATCTCACAATTATTGCGTGCTAGGAACATATAACAGAGACCTAAGAAGGTCCTTTTATTTAAAATACAATGTAAACTAGTTTGAGGTCTCAATTCACATGACTTCTTCTTTTCATGTACACGATGACTCATAGTTAGATTCCCATGCTATTCATGTTGACATTAACCTGTGTCTATTTGAGGTATAACATGACCTCTGTACTCTTCAGTCTTCATGGTTGTATGAATGCAAATATAGTAGTTTACAATACATTGATTCCCAGTATACCCTCGTTTCAAAATGAAATTGGGATAAAACATTGATATTTTTAAAGCATTTATCCTTTGGACTTACTGGAGCTTGTAATGCTGTGGTTATTACACAATTTGAGTGGGATTTCCTCGATAATATGAACATATCCCTGCGTCACCTTGATTTTCGTATCGTGTGAATGCCAAAAGAGATATCATTAATGTCAAATGTGTAAATTTAAAAAAGAAATAAAAAAAATAATGGAAGTATGTACATGTAGTTTTAAACCCCCAATATATCATGCATAAGGCTTCAGTGAAAGAAAAATGGTATTACTACTAGAAAAGTGATTTAATTTTTCGGATTTCAGAACGGGAACTTACTATAAAAATTAATGTTATGTTAATCCGTTAATGCAATATCTATCAATGTCATCACATGTTAAATAGTTCAAAGGAAAATCAGTAAATTAGGGCCATATTGCTTAAATAAAAGCTGGCTTTTTGATGTACATGTGACACACAGGCGCAGTGTGATGGAGTGACCCAGAAAAAGCTTCACAATTCACCCTCAGAATACCCATCAATTCAGATGCTGAAATGAATGTTGACAAGTAGACAAGTCAGACATGGGGTAATGTTTCACGACCATGATAGAGATATGATCATTAATGACATTCCCGATGTCATTCGAACATTCTTGTCAGAGATAAACTAATTCAGCGAGCAGCACGCCTTGCAACATTCACAGCTTGTCGGGTGTGGACCACATAGTGTGTTTAATTTCGATTTACCGAGGCCTGTTTGGCAAACATACACGGAACAACAATAGACGGGACTACATGGCCACTCGCGACGTGAGATAACACATGTCTCATTTAAATAGTCGTATCCCATGGGTCTTTGAGCTAAAATATGTGGTATGGGGGGGGGGGCAGTTCCTTTAATTTTAGTTAGATGGGGGCGTCAGTGAGGAATTTTCGCCTCAGCCTTGATGTAATGTAGTAATGACAAAATGAAAACGGGTGATGTAAGTGTTTGTGTGTATACTGTGTGCATAAGTAGCTTATATTTGTCATATATTCCCCAATATTATTTTGTTATATTTCCTGTGAGCTTCATGCTGCGTTTTAAGAGATTATCATCTCTTTATGATAAGAGCAAGTGAAAAAAACCTTTAACAGCTTATTAGATTTTGTTCCACGATTATGATAATGGAATTTAAAAAAATTTATTTTAATCAAAAGTTCCATTAAATTTTATGGTCAAGGTGTGAAACTTACACGCCTTTGATTAATTTTTCGATCCCTTATATTTGCGTTTGAAAATAAAGAACAGTCTAAATTACCAATTGGAACATGCTTGTTTATCAGTCTGAATCCATCTATCACCTTCATTGTTCCATGCAGTTGATGAAACATGGGAAGCCCCCATCGTACCCGTTTCAAGCACCCTGACTAGATTCATGGGGTTACCACTCCGGTGATTTAAAGCAGGGCCGACTGAACACTTGTTCATCCATTTTAACAAACATTCGTAAACTGGATGACGTCAATGCGCTTACAAACAATGTCAGGTTTTTATAAACATCTTGTTGAAATTGAGGATGAAAATAGCATGCAAATTTGTGGAGTACGAATATAGGTAGAGTATGTGAGACGAGCCACATTTCTTTTTCCACTTAGGCATATAATATTTCGTATAGTAGCTTACACGCCGTTTAAAATAAATATTAATTTATTATTGAATACTTATGGAACAAACAAAACATTGTGCATATGATCGAGCCTTGTCTTTTTTTTTTTTTGGGGGGGGGGCAACTAGCATTTAATTTATCGGATTTAGCATGTGGGTCAATTGTTGCATATATACAGAAAATGATTATTTTTAAAAAGATGATATTAAATTTTTATTAGTCATATGACTACATTCCATAATAATTGATAGCAATGACGGTTATTTTGTTAATACTGCGATATTAACATTTTCCATTATTCAATCTATGGTTAAGAAATACTGTTACAAAAAAAAAAAAAATATGGTCTAAAACACTTGACACTATCCAATCCCATCGTCATATAATATTCTGGTCGATTCGAAGTCACGTACAGGCTCCCAGCTCAGATACAGATATTCAATAACAATTGAATTATAACAGGATTAAACATTAAAATAGCTACCGTTGAAATCCAATTAAACAGAAAATCCGAAAGACACGCTGTGATACATGTCGCGGGACTTAGTGTAATTAGCTCGTTGCGTCGGTAATCTGTCATTTCATTCTCCCAGTATAGTGTAATGTCGATTGTCTCTTGATTTAGAGAGAAAACATAATGGCAATTTGTTATTTAGTTGGTTTATTTTCAATCAGAAATAATTATGCAAAGCAAATACGTTTCATGTAATATATATTCGAGTTTTCGATATTACTCTTTTACATTATTTATTTGAATTTCATATATGCCCAAGCATATTGACCATTTATAGTGTATGGGAATCATGTTAAGGTTTCACGTAATAGAGGGCAGATATTTTGCCCAGTTCCTACTTCCCAAGAACACATGATGGGTGGAAAATAAAAAATTGGAAAGTAAAAACAAGACCTGCAAAGTAAGTGATATTAATGACTCTGATTAGTGATGTGTGTTCATGTCAATTAGCGATAACAAAAATAAGTACTCGTTTGTAACATATCTGTCGATACTTCTACTTTCGAATCGTTAAGTATGAAATAAATCATAGTCATCATTTAAACAAATGATTGATGCAATTAGAAGATAAATATTAGACATGTTAATACAAAGAGCTTAAATTGTCTCTAATCTTCCTTTTCAAGGGGTGAACTAAGGGACCCCTCCCTCTGAATTGAGATGTGTATCTTCTGTGAATGAATTTACACTCTTTTGCTTTAAGATTTAAACCATTAGAAAAGACTGCTTACTGTTTTTTAAGATCTAAAAATGTGTACTTAAAGTATGAGACCAGTCTAGATTTCATATTTTTATTGTTATTATTGTTATCATTATTGATCATGTTATTGTCACTATGATCATAAAGTATTTTTTTTTCTATAATATCGCTCTTAATAATTATGTATGTTTGTCTCGTCTCTATTTTTTAATGTCGGATGGTTGTGTATATGTGTGTTTTATTCATAGTGGTAACGCAAATCTTTAAAAATATTAAAGACTTTGTCGCCAACCACCCATTTTCAATTAAGGATTCTATATGTTTGTCCCATGCCCGTAGCCTTTCTTACATGCCCGAATTCATGTTTAGAAAGCAGCGGCGTGTATACAAGAAGGGAACTTGATCTCGGGCTATTTTAAATGTCAAAAGGCTAAGCTGGAAATAAACGAATAGCATTAAGTCGCTTGCCCTTATGCTAACCTTATCCAGCCTTTTAAGGGGAACAGTGCAGTTTGATACTACTTTTTTTTGGTATAATTTTACGAGAACACAATCGGCAAATAATGTGTAATTAATTTGTCTAAATGAATTTGGATTATTAAATCTTTGATAAAGAGGGAATAAGATTTAAAAATTATTTTTATCATTAAGCTGAAACATTCGTAGGCATCGGTGAGTGGCAGTTTGAAGCTCTTCTGGGAAAAAATAAATGTCGGACGCTGTTGATTTAACCCAGATTTTCCTTTCGTAAAGGGGTCCTCGGAAAATTCGATCGTT
This sequence comes from Temnopleurus reevesii, assembly GCA_036244855.1. Taxonomy (NCBI): domain Eukaryota; kingdom Metazoa; phylum Echinodermata; class Echinoidea; order Temnopleuroida; family Temnopleuridae; genus Temnopleurus; species Temnopleurus reevesii. Next base: position 177,164 of record BQKZ01000221.1, on the reverse strand, counting down.
CGTTAGCTTTCATGGCTCACCGAGAAAAGGATATTTTTCAAATATCCATTCAATTATTTTGTGCGTATTCTTCTCCCGTGCTGGCCATGCTCAGAGAATTCTTGAAGCATTTAAAGAATGATATTTTTAAAGGTAACTAAGGTGATTCATACCGTACATTTGTCCAGTCTTATGTCTGGTATTGTTTATCTAATCCTAAAAAAGGTCTTTAATTCTTTATCCTCTCTCAGTTAAATATTATACACACCGATTAAACAAGGCTTGCTTTCGCACAGATTTTACCCAATAGTTTTTGGCGCATCAATTATGCACGGTTTGTAGCGCTTAAAGTGCAACATCTTCCCGGCAACACTTAAGTATGTGTCGCCTAGTCTCTTAGTGGAATCCTTAAATCAAATAACGCACCTGGATGGCAACACGGTTTGTCGCTCAAATGACGTAATCTCTTATCCTATATGTGATTTTGAGCATAAAAGGTATATTTCCTCCTCAACATTGCAATATTTTTATACTAACCTGACTATATTTGTTGTTTTTGTTGTTGTATTTGTATTTGTTTTTGTTGCTGTTTTGTTGTGTGTGTGTGTGTGTGTGTGTGTGTGTGTGTGTGTGTG
>BQKZ01000221.1:117961-170976 GCA_036244855.1 Temnopleurus reevesii | reverse complement strand
GCCTAAAGCCATTAAGGAAAATAGATATTAAAGAAAAGTGACCCACTTATGGTTGTTAACAGTTTTCACAAGTGGTGGACTCTTCAATCTGCTACTCTCTATCATGTCTTTATCAAATGTTATGGATGCACAAGCACAAGCTTATTTCAACTTCTTTGCAAATTTACTCCCGATATCATACTGGTTCGGCATTTTACGTTGCAAGCTTACAATCAGATTATTTGTCTTTTCATCTACTTGTCCCTTTTTAAATGTGGTGTAAGTGAAGCAGTCACATATGCTCGTACTTCAATGCTTCAGTGGAAAGATGGATTATTCGGATTCGGGATTCGAGTTCAGGACGCGTTTTATTTTACGGTGATGCTTAATGTCAGCCCCAGACGTAAATATCATCATTATAAAATTCATATCAATTTGATAATGTAGGAAACCAAAATGATAATTAATATGTAGGATAGGGAGTAGGTTGGTACGAATAAAGGCAATAAATAAATGAGGCAAATCATATGATATTCCTTTTCCTACACTTTTTTTATTTTTACGTAATTAAAAACAAACAGCTCTGACAATCTTGAAACACAATTGCACATAACATCAACCAGAACAAAATACAACTAAATGGTTGGCGCTATTTCTATGTACACATCCGTTCAAACGAACATTAGAACCAACTGAAATTTTCATCCATATTATGTAACGCACAATTCAAAAAGTGGAGCATCGTGGATCTACTCATCTTGTCTTGTCTTTATTTCTAATGATACATTGTTCACAGCTCCAACCCTGGATAGTATGACCAAATATTGATCCAATCCCATCCTTCGGAATCCCGGAACGTTATATGTCACGCACATAACCAAATTGGAGCATCTAAAATCTACTCATCCTGTCTTGTCTCTATTAATGATACATTGTTCACAGCTCCAACCCTGGACCGAATGACCAAATATTGATCCAATCCCACCCTTCGGTATGCCGGAACGTTATACAACCCCAATTTGTTTACACAACAAACATTGACATTGAGAAACATTTGTATATGTCACATTCCAATGGCTGTCATTAAGATGATAAGACTTGGCAGGTTCAAAGGTTATCAGGAATAATTAGTTGTCATAATCAAAACAAAGATTTACCGAGGGTAGGGGTGTTTGCAGATGTTTGTCAACATAGACGAGAATGCAAATGGAATCACATGCTGTATAAATTATACATACTGAAAACAATTAAAATTTACTCAAAATTAACTAGACGAGTAGTCAGGTGCGATTAGACGATAGGCAGGTTTACTAATAAATTCAAATTTTATGCTTTCTCTGGACACAACGGTGGTTCTTGACAATCAAAACTGTTGTATGAGGCTTGCCTGACGTAACAACAAGTAATGTTTGCAAACTGGATTCCAAGTATTGTAGTTCAATTGACAATAAACTTGCATAAATTTGAATCTTTTATTAATCGGCCTATTTATTAATCGACAAATTTCACCCAACTAACCCTTTTTTTTTTTTTTTTTTATAGTTTTGCTTTAGGAATGTGTATACATTATATTCACAATTGTAGATATCATAATTTTTCTTATGAAGTCTACGTCGGTAATGTTGAATCTGGAAATCATATAATTCAATTGTGTTTTGTTGATCTGCTTTTGTGACAGTTCATCTGTTCCAAGCTTGCTGTATGCTTATATCAGCGTATAAATAGGCCTTTACACATTTGTCGGTATCAGGGAATTTTACTTGATCTTGTTCCCTGGTGATTTATTTTATCATAAAGAGTTTGTAGCCTTCATCTGTTCTGCTGGCATTTCGAACAACCGGAGGCACTTTATTTCCTACACGGCAGTTATTTCCTAAACTTAGCACACTTTCTCCCCGTTATATTCATGTTTTGAAATGTGTATCCTGCTAAGACCACATTGGAATAAATCCAAATGGCAAAGTATTGTGTGCAGAATAAACAAATATATTCGTGTAAGCGATGTGCTAGTAAACAGTGGACGCATAATGGTCAGAATTAGCTGTGATATCCAATGACATGGTGACTATTGTTCACATTTGTAAATTAGCCAGTGAGATGAATTAGCTATCCCTAGGCCCCGGTCACATAGGACCCCGGAAGCAACACGATTCACCCCGACTCTTTGTTAATTCACAGTTAACTGCCTCAGAACAACGAGTCGGGATGAATCGTGTTGCTTCCGGGGTCCTATGTGACCGGGGCTTAAACTGTCACACATTTATGCGATCTTCAGTCGGAGTTTAGGGATTTTTCCAAGTCTGATGAGTCACATATACTATTTTTCGGTCAATTTCTATTATCCTAATTTATTGTTTGATACGGCTAGAAAGAAAAAGAACTTTCATTTTCTACCCGATAGTTGCGTATGATAAGCTTGGATAGAGTATCAGTGTGGAAAGGGTTAATGATATTTTGCACATTAATAAATGATACCTCGTTAGTTGAACAAGTAATAATAATCACACTACTCGCACGAACTATATTGATCCGCTGCAATGTTCAATAATATAAATGGGCATGCCTTCTGATACATAACGCCTGATTAGTCGAGACAAACAGTTATTATTTGTAAGGTTGAATGAATAGATTAATGGGCTTGCCTGAATGTAGGCTGGTGCAGTATGCTCCATTTTTAAAGAGAGAACAACAGTCTGATTTAAGTATCAACGAATTTGTTTTGCTTAAAGTTTGATGCTTTTGTATATATTTCATTTCTCCTTCATATACATTTAATGAATTAAGACATTTGACTCGTACATCAAGTTATATTCAAACCGTCAAAATTGGCAACCTTCACCCGACATAGCGGTCTTTGTATTTTGATGTTGTTTGTCAATTAATCATGCATGTCACTTTACAATTTTTTTTAATTAAGATTTAGGAATTCCCGACTTTATTATTTGTGATATGAATTAATCATACCCCCAAATTTCATATTCAACTTGGTTGTACTTTTTAGCTTATGGATATTTAAGGGAACATTTAAGGGAACTTTTCGTTCCAGTATTGTCTGATTTNTACACAAGTCACGTTGTGCTTTGTTTGTAACATAAGATTATTTTAATCATTCATTTTTCCAAATTGAAGTTCTTTGCAAGTACTCGATATTCGCTTTAATGTCAGGTTGTTGATAGCACGGATCCCCATCAGCAGTAGGGATCGTCATATCTTTAGGAATATGACAATTTATAACTTTTGAAAGGATTGTCCGATTTTTTAAATCTGATATTTCTTCATCCAATGAGGATACGAAAATTTCAGAGGTTGGTTCCCCTTGAGATGCATTCAAAATGACGAGACGAGTTAGGTGCAATTAGGCAAGCCATAGGCTTACCTGACCTAGAAATAAGTAATGTATGCAAATTGAATTATTGCAGTGCAATTGTTACTAACTAAAGTTCAATCTGGAAAAAAATATAACTTTGTAACAGTCCCTCTGTTGCAAGCTTGTATCAGCGTGTAAATATGCCTTTACACATTTGTCGGTATTAGAGAATTTTACTTGATCTTGCTCCCTGGTGATTTATTTTATAATAACGAGTTTGTAGCCTTCATCTGTTTTGCTGGCATTTCCAACAACCGGAGGCATTTTATTTCCTACACGGCAGTTATTCAAACTTTATTAAGATGTTCTGCACGACTTGTACTGGTTTAATTTCCACAGTGCGGTGAGATCGCCCAATTTATTCAATATAATGATTCCTGATGATTTCCTATACACACTGCTAAACTTAGCACACTTTCTCCCCGTTCTATTTATGATTTAAATGTATATCCGCCTAAGACCACATTTGAATAAGTCAAAATGGCAAAATATTGTGTGCAGAATAAATTTATTTGTGTAAGCGATGCACCACGGTCAGAATTAGCTATGATATCCGATGATATGTTGACTATTCTCCGCATTTGTAAATTAGCAATCCTAAACTGTCACAAAGTCACATAATCTGTTTTAGGTCAATTTCTAGTGCCCTGATTATTGTCTGATACGGCTAGAAGAAAAAAGTTCGAATATTGTCTACCCGATAGTTGAATATAATGAGCGTGAATAGAGTATCGGTATGGTAAGGGTTAATAGTAATTTGCACATTTACAAATGATACCTCGTTAGTTGAACAAGTAATAATAATCACACTACTCGCACGAACTATATTGATCCGCTGCAATGTTCAATAATATAAATGGGCATGCCTTCTGATACATAACGCCTGATTAGTCGAGACAAACAGTTATTATTTGTAAGGTTGAATGAATAGATTAATGGGCTTGCCTGAATGTAGGCTGGTGCAGTATGCTCCATTTTTAAAGAGAGAACAACAGTCTGATTTAAGTATCAACGAATTTGTTTTGCTTAAAGTTTGATGCTTTTGTATATATTTCATTTCTCCTTCATATACATTTAATGAATTAAGACATTTGACTCGTACATCAAGTTATATTCAAACCGTCAAAATTGGCAACCTTCACCCGACATAGCGGTCTTTGTATTTTGATGTTGTTTGTCAATTAATCATGCATGTCACTTTACAATTTTTTTTAATTAAGATTTAGGAATTCCCGACTTTATTATTTGTGATATGAATTAATCATACCCCCAAATTTCATATTCAACTTGGTTGTACTTTTTAGCTTATGGATATTTAAGGGAACATTTAAGGGAACTTTTCGTTCCAGTATTGTCTGATTTTCTCCATACCACAGAGAATGATAATCTATTTTTCTTTCTCAAAGACAAAGAAATATATTTCCCTCTATGATCAGGAGTCCGTGCACAAATGTAATATGAATTTAAACCACGATTGGGAATGGGTTAACGAATTGACTCGAGATGAATGTTGTAAAAGTAACGGATAGGCTGGACGTAAAACCTTCAATTTCTGAAGCATCTAATACATTAACCCTTATAGGGACCGGCTAATTTACGCCATGCCAATTAACGTGAAACCCTACCTGACGGGTGTCAACACTTCTGTTTGCCATATATCACACAGGCATCAATCTCGGCATGTTTATACACATAAGCATAACATGCATGAAATATTACCCTTCAAATCTGCCCTGTGCAGTTCTGATATTCAACCAGATAATATTGCGAGATCAAAGTTAGCGATAAGAGTCCATGCAAGGTAACGATACACCCGGGAGAATGTTACATTAGCGCGAGATATGCTTTCATATCCATGGCAACCATCTGACCATCTTCTATTATATCCGATTACATTCACTCTTTTGAGATTTCTATATGCGAGGTAATGATTGTATTGCACGTTGATTTTGTTTGGTATTTTGTAAAGCTTTTCAACTGTCTTTTAAGAGAACTAATAAAATTAGTTATATTAGAAAAAAATATAGTAACTTGCTTCACATTTAGATGCTATTTCTCTATAAGGAAGAGAATTTACCCACGCAAAAGTATGCGTCTCTGGGAGAATAAGGCATTTCGAAAGTGAGATCGATACGGTATTTTGAAGATGTTTGTCTTGTTAAATGAGATTAATTCAGTTTAATTGACTTCATCAACGCCTAAATGATCTGGAAATCACAAACTCGTGATCAGTCATCAATCGTTTTGACTAATTGTTTTTCCTCAAACCTGATTATATTGATATCTACAATTATATGCACTTATTGAAAAAAAAAAGATAGTATTATGTCGGATCCACATGTAAGGAAGACAGGGAAATGTAACGAAAATAATAATTTCCAGGTTTCTTCAGCATGTTTGAAGGGAGGGGGAGGGGAAGGGGGAATAAGGGTTTGGGAAGTACCCTATATATTTGTTCGAGCTGAACTTATAGGATGTGAAATGAGATAATGTATTCACGAATTGCTTTACAAGCATAAATATAACTACAGGGTGCTAGATGAACGGACCACCAGCCGACACGGGTATATTGAATAGAGCTTCCGGTGAAATTGTGTGTGGAGTGTGAAATTGCATTCATTTGCACGTGAAAAACCCCGATGTGCTGTTGAAGAGAGCGATGCATGTCATCAATTTTGTTTCGCGATAATTAAGCCATTTCTTAGTGAATTTTATTCAAATAAACTATGAACATGCTCTAATTTGCCATTGAAAAACTGCATTATGGTTGTAATTTCACTGCATCTCACAAAGTAGTTAAATATCTCAAGCACCAATAGTGCACCTCTCCAAAGCCTGATATATACGCTTAATTAAAACGCAAGTGATAAGTCTTTGTCCTTCCACTTCCTTTTTGCACATCCCCTTTTCAGTTGTTCAAATTCAATATCAGCGAAGGAAGCTGAAGAAGTCACAATAAGTCTTGTTTACCCACGGATGTGTCCCCCGTGGGATAAACTCAAGACAGTCAAGAAGAACAACATCTTGGTTCCCCGGGTTTTGCTCATCGCGTAACGGCTGCAACAATAAGCCGACGCCATTTTTTAGGACACATGCTTGAGCATGAGCGATAGTTGGACTAACTTCTGAACCTGGGGAGACTTGTGTGTTAACCCTTTTCATTTCTATAGATTTGATGCATTCCTTTACTGAGGTTTTGATTTGACTCTTTAGAGGCGTACTTGAATCACATTATAGGAAGAGATAAACGATAAATTGAAATTACAACAATACAATTTTTACAGTCCTTATCGATATGACCCACTTGAATGTGATACTAAGATATAAAACCTAATTTTACTTAAGTTTTGAAAAAAGTGAAGATAATGATATTAATTACGATGGTCATTTATATAGCGCATAGGTCCACCTTATACGGTGCTTATAAAATCTTTTACACTCATTTCCACTATTAAAACATTGTCATCAAATTGAATACCGAATTGTATAATTTTAGATTAAGCTGGTAATCACAAAAAGAAAGGGTTTTGTGTCCAGTGATATTTCCAGAACAAGACCTAAACAGCCATGGCGGAGCATTACGATCATTTGGTTACCATATACACTGTCCTCATTTTCCTAGTTTTAGAATATCCAATAAGAATCAAGGTGATATATTACGTAATAATGACGCCTTGTTCTAACGCTTCTAGTGCGTTACCAAAGCAACACACACTACGCTACAGATTTATATATTTTTATCTTGTCGTTATGTACCTATTATTGACGGATAGGTGTACTATACACGAAGCTCCCGATTTTAATTTAATTTTAATTCGGTTTCCTAAAAAGCTTTCTCTACAATTCTTCAAAGTGTCACCTGGACCCCGTAATATAAAATTTTCCAATCAGTCGTATGATGGTATCAATCGTAAGTCTATGGGAAATCACGTACTAAACTTGTGCAGTTGATCGCAATCTCTTTTATGTTACCGACCAATACGTTAGTTTGAACCTGCCACTTGCATCTCCATATCCTTTGCCACCACTCTCTTTTATTTTGCCTCCCCGAAAGTCTTCCAATCTCCTCCCACCTAAAATCAAGTGCGTTGAACCCGAAATAAAGTGAAATTCTCTCCAATCTGCCAGTCTAAATGGAAATTTTAAATGGTGGAGGTAGAGGTGGGTTAGGGATGTGTATTTCCATCTGCGGTACACGCACTGGTTTCCTTGGGAATTTAGGGATTTGGCGTAAACAGCATCCAAAGGGTATATGGTTCGCCATATGAGCAGATCAAAGTCTACCCACCATTTTCATATATGAACTCATAATCCCTTCATTTTATTGAGCTCCGATTTTTGTCGATATCGCGCAAAAACAATGTTCTGCTCCAAAGTGTTTTCATTCAAGGAAGGTTGAAAATGAGGATTAAATTTGGTTAAAGACTAGCGTCCTTTTCAGTGTCTCGATACATCCTACGGGATCAGTGGTCGAACTTTTCTCTGCCGACTAAATTGATTGATTTTGGTCATAACTCAATTTGTTGAACTTTAATGGCTTCTGAAGGTGTGAATGTTCCCCTCGTCTGGCATTTTTTGCTTGAACGCCACGAAGAGCCAAGAGGTGAAATGAAATAGAAAATGGAGAAATTGATAGGTGCCGTGGAGAGACAGAGAGAGAGAGAGAGAGAGAGAGCGAGAGAGAGAGAGAGAGAGACAGAGAGAGAGAAAGAAAGAGAGGGAGAGAGTAATGTGTCAAGTTTGAGAGAATGTGTCTTATTTTCGACAAGGTGGCGGTCATGTTGAACAATATCTTGAGTACCGTTTAGTGTAGAGTAGGAGCAGAATGGATCAAGAGGATATAAGATCATGAATAAAGGGGTGTGAACTTGAATATGTCATGGGCGAAAACATCTGATAATGGATCTTGTTCAAGTTATGAACTCCTCATCGCACAATCATGTCGTCTATATGCATGAAATAAATATACATTCAATTCTGTGCCACGTCTGTCCGCCCCAGCAGCATTTACGAGTTGTGCCCTTCCACAAGGAATTATGCAAATTTTTTTTATTCTGATTCCATAACCAACAAATATTTTGCCGGGAAATGAATCATATTTTCTACCTCTAATGTCAATTTTCCAGCTCCAGTCACTGTGTAACTTGTTCAATTGTGGTTTAGGGAGACAAAAAACACGATATTACATGACTCGAGGGTAAAAAGCCTACCCAGACTTTACATTGCGTCAAATACACAAACCCTTTCACCATATAGCCCTGGTACAGCATTCTAAAGTGCACCCACCGTCCTCGCACGATTGGCGGATAATAGAAAAAAGAGTTCGAGTTGAGGATTTTTAATTAAAAGCTTTAGCCAATGTCCAGGTAGACAGCTAAATCCTCAAAATAGACTGCCGTGGTGCAGACATTGCAATTTCGAGGGCTTGACTGTCAGACAGTTGTTTGGAGACCTCGTTTGTATACCGGTTTTAGATACTATCTTATATTTTAGGAAAGCCATGTTTGCCACCCATGTGTGCTTGTCCAGGTTGCTGCTTCTTTTTTACACCTCATTAGACCAACTTCTCATCACACTGTTCTCAAGAAGAAGCTATATAACAAGAATTATGATAAAAATATTGCCTGGCGAAAATCATCTAACGGATGGAAAGTCGCCAAAAACACAACAACCAACCAACAACCAACCCAAATAGGGGATAATGACCATTCTTTTTCTTTAAAGTCTATAACCTTTCCAAATTACAACAAAAATATATTAATATATTATTTTTTGCATTGGTCGCTCTATCTCTCTTTCTCTCTCACTAACACATACACACGCACATACACACGCGCATACACACACTGTCTCTTAATCCCCCCTCTCTCACGCACGCGCGCACACACACATACACACACTCTCTCTCACAAACAGACACGCACACACAAACAGACACGCATAAACACTCACCTTTCTCTCTAACCAATATCCCCTTCTCTCGACTCCCACCGCCCATCTCCACTTTCTCCCTCTGAGCCCGCCGTGCAGTCTCATATGACCCGGAGGCTTGAAATACAAATCCTTTGATTGAAAAGTTCAGTCCTACCTCGAGAACTACGATGCTTGACATTTGGCAATTTCTGAAGCACCACAGTCTTCTTATATTCCCTTCTAAATGCCTTTGTTAAAGTAACCATGGTATTGCGGATATCTTTCTATGCCCCTCTAATGCAGATATTATTCGCTCGTTTCAATATGAAATATTATTGCATTGAAGAAAAATAGTGCGGGGGTCAACCGACTTTGTTCGTTGAAAGGGAATGCATGCGCGTTTTAAAGGGTGGAGGTGGATTTTTACTTGGATGCTTGGAATTTTCGGAGGCGATTATTTGAAGGTTTGCGTGGCTGAGAAGAATAACATGAATTTGATCACTGCTTTTTGTGCATTTCAAGTTGTTGAAAGCCTCTAGGATTATATATACATGAATATATTGAATGATCCATTTGTGAATAGATGAAATGGTATAATTTCCCATACAATTTTACTGATAATTACTTTTAATGAGATCCTGAAGAATGATGGCGATGGGATGAATATACCGCATGCTTTTAAACAATATTATGGAATCGCATTATGATTAATAGTATTTTCCTTCGACTATGAATATAAGAATGTTATTATTCTGATCAAATAACCAATATGACTGATGAACTACATACATCATATAGTAGTAAAGTATTACGCTTCTGCAGCTATACAGCTTTTTTTCAAGAATAATTTATTTTGTAGAATTCTACGGAAATTTCACTTGCATCTTCTGTACTTTTCTTACTCCTTATTCCCTTAACATTCCAAACCACGTCCCTGGGCGCATGAATCATCTAGCAATTAATATTTTAAAGTCTCTTACTAGTCAATATTAATCGGATTATTCTACAAGGGATTTGATCGTACGCCTTATAGTAACGATGACATAGGTGTTTGGGGTATCCCCTTAAAGAGGTGACGTCATCACATTAATGAACTGTGGTGTGGCATATGTCGCTCGCAAATGGGATACGTAATGTAATCAAGTTTCTTCACGCCTAGCCCGCTACCTAAAACAAAGGATTATATCCATCGGAAGCACGACATAGTCTTGATGGAGAACCGTGCATTCCAAAATGGTTGAGGACAGAACTGATCTGGGGCCAATGTATTTGGTTTATTAATTTATCTATTTCATTAGTCGTTCATTACTTTGTATGTTAATAGGGTAGCCCCATCAGTATTCTAATAATCAGATCATTAGCCTGTTTTCGTTGGCAGCTGGCTGTTCTACACTTGTCATGCAGTATTTTGATCGTGGAATGGGTTTTGCGAGCACTTTCTCGTTTGGTGGAAAGATATTTATTGATTTTGAACAGTTGGGATACATTACATGAAATATCCACATTATGTTTAAACTCAATTTTCATTATATTGCAATATTTGGCAACATTGCTATCTACCTGAGATGTTGACATACTCATGCAAATCTACAAAATCAAGTTCGGTAAAATCATAAAATCCAAATTGAGTGACATTGTGCTCATTAATTAAATGAACACACCCTCCCAAAATTAGTAATCACACCATGTAATAATTATCCCTAACTCCATCGTTACGTAATAATGTTATAAGGCATACACTTGCAAATTAATTTCCATTCTGAGAGACTTATGTTTTATTCCAATGGAATATATATTTTCCAGCCAGTTTTTTGATCATCTTGTCCATAATATTATTCGACTTTCATCAGGGGCTAGGTCTTTCATGAAACGTACTCTACATCATTTAAACATTAGTGGGTTTCGAAACTGGTCGACGGAGCCTTGTGGACGGTAAAAAACGAGTGCGTATTGATCATCAGTTAAGCGCTTGTCATTTGTTGCGTACATCAGGTGAGTAATCGGTTTGTACCGTCCACAAACACCCGTCTACTTATTTCGAAAACCCACTATTATGTCGCATTGCATTTCTAACTCTTACAAGCTTTACTATCTACGTAAGATGTTGAACTACTGATTAAAATCTCCCATTTAAAGTAAGTCAAATCACGAAACACAAACTCCGTGACCTTTAAGTAAGTAGATAAATAGGTATACCCTCCAGGATTGCTCTTCGCGCCTCAAAGAACTACTAACACTATTGTCCCGTAATAATCTAGTGCTCTAAAAGCAAACTCGCAAATTAAAACTCCTGCAAATCTAGTTACCTCATCGTATTTGTCTTCAGGCAGTAGATAGTGTTTACTCATGTAATTTAGAAAGCATATTACCACTAATAGTAGGGTACTCTTGTATTAGGTATCCATTAGGGTGGGGGTATAATTCAGAAGTTGGTTGTCTGGATTAGAAAGTGGTATTTTCATTCGATGGTAACATACTGTCCTAGATTTTTTCCAAATTCGGTCACGAATGACCTAAAGGCTAAAATATTTTTCCTGTGCAGAAAAGGGAAAATGGCTTTCACTCTGAATTACCGGTTGAACAGAAATTTCTCTGTTGTTTTGGGATTATATTTCTTTCCCTCATAACTCACAATTTCTGGCGGTAATCTCCCTCTAATTGTTAGACGGCTGAATGCACGAGTAGAGCGTTTCATGTACTTTTTTTTATCATCATGAATATTTTAGACAAAATTGGAAATTGTTACTTTTCTGCAACATAGTCACTGATTACACGAACCGGCCTACTAACGAGGGGTGGCTGCACGAACCAGTCGTAGCAATTCAATTGAAATACATGCTATTGATATAACATTAATTTAAGTGGTATGCCACCATTGTACTTGAAGCTATGTCTGGGTTTGTACATGTTCAAGCAGCGATCCGTAGTTCTAGGCAGGTTTGTAAAAACGATATTTTCGGTACAGAGAGCCAATTCTGTCTGAAGATGGACATGTTATAATTGATTTGATGCCATTGTTTGTCTAGGTTTCATACCTCTCAGTTTTTGGCTCACACCAGTAATTTTTCTCACCTCCTTCTTCCTGTCAAATTTACTATCACAATAATCATCACCACCACGATGATGTAGATGAGTCTAATGTCACTATCCTGTGCGGATCTCCGCCCTGTTGCATCGTCGGGCAAGCCTCCCTCGTCATAGCTTCCTCTGACAAACAAACCACAAACGGGGGATGTTCAGAAACCCGTGTCGCGTCACGGCCCGCCCTCTCCGGTTGTAATGACAAGATGGTGATATGGTTTTACTCATCTATTCTTTAAAGACATCCTCTTCGTTCAAAATTTGTTATTTGTTATTTTTTTTTTATCTATGTACTAATTATCCTATCATTTGATTACGATTGTAAATTGCTAGCCTGTACATCATTAATTTATTTGTGTTGTTGAAGCAAAGAAAATGCTCTTTTGAATTGAATTGAATTGAAAATACTACTAGTACTAGCTCATATTCACAATATTATATCCAGTAGGGTGACACGATACATTCAACATGTTCGAGAACTATACCAGAACTGTCATTTGACGATGCCTTAAGGTCTCTGTAGAGATTTGCCTGTACATACCTTTTGAATTATTCAAATGCTTCTCTGCTTTCTCTTCAGACCAGACTGACCTAGATTATCTTTCAAAGTCATCTTAAATCGTATTAATCACATTGGGGTTTACACCATTAAGGCCGGTGAAGGGTTAGGGATGAGCAGGTTTATCATCCCTTTGGTATCCGGGTTATCACATTGTAGAGGGCTAGGATTTAGACTATATGTATGTTGAAATTGTCGAAGTATAGATAAATATTTTATGCATACTTTTAACACAAATGTTGTGCTTGAAAATATGAAAACGAAAACGAGGCTTGTCCGATACAACGACAAATATTATTTTCAACTGGTGTTGAAGAAAAAACTTATGTGTCAATACAACACAATTATGCTAAACGGAGAGAAGGAGTCCTTTATTTGCAAATATTGGAAGCAAAGCACGTGAGCCGTTACCACTGGTTACATAAAGACATTCCATATACCCCCTCCCTCCACCTAATAAATAAATAAGAATAAGTAAATGAATAAATGAATGATAAGATAATATATTATATAGATCAATAAAATTATTAAATTAATAAGGGAATGCAATTCTAAATCAAACAACGCAATTAAGAATCCTCATGAGATGATGAAAACTCATTAAAGCTAACTTTAAAGCCAACTAAAGCTAATTTTAAAGGTGTAAAGATTGGCAGAAAGCGTAAGCGTTCGAATAATATTTCTTAACATCCGCACCCGATGAAAGTCTGTTGTAATATAATTTTTGTTTCACCCGCATATTCTACACCCATGGGTAAAGTGACTGTATGCATTGTGTTTCCTTTGATGGATCCCTGCTCTAGGCTTAATCTCTATGTCAGATCAATCACATTGTTACTCATCATATCATGGAGGGATGATCCTATCTGAACATTCGTGATGTATGGGGATCATTCATGTCTTATACGATAGAGGGTACATGCAATGCTCTGTCATCATAGGGTGGTGTACCGGCAGAACATTAATGTAAAACATTAAATCTAGTGATGTTGTGTGCCTGTACAAATATATTCGAATAAATAAATAGATAATCAAATTCGAATTCATGATGTATCGGGGATCATCTATTAATGGCTGTGAGACTCTGGTTGTATGCAATATTTCATCATTCACTGGTGTCAGCTTAGCACCTATGTTGTTATTGGAACATTCATGATGTATGGGGGATGATGATCATCTATTCATGTCTGTGATACCATGGAGGTGTATGCAATGGTTCATATATTATGCAACATAGTAATGTTATGTGTACCTGGATCCCTATAACGATGAATTGACGACCCAACCAGGCATTTTTCTATGCGATCTGTTCACACGTGTAATCATTTCAGGGGCCTGTAACATAATTTTATTGCATCTTTTATGTTACAGGCACAAGATATTATCTTTGATTTGCCTTTATGATCAATGTATTTTATTTGACTGGAAATAAATTACGATATTGCTACTATACAATGGAATTAATGACTTGTCCCAGGAATAAAATTAGGATTTTAATTAGGAATAAAAATAATTTCAATTTCAGCCTTGATTAGCTGACAAATGTGTAATCAATTTATTGACCGTTATTTGCTTAAGTTTACTGAGTAATAATGGCATACAAAACAAATGACACATCTGGGTAATAACATACAAACTAAACTAGTTCAAAATTACTCATTCAGCAAAAGCAAAAAAAAAAAACATGAAAATTCATGAAAAAAAATGCCGCCATGTATCAACAATCAGCAGGTACATTATTTGCCTCTCACAAAATCGTCATCTTATTTCAAATCCCCGATAAAAGCCAATTTCATCTTCATTAATGCACAGAGGATTATTTCCGCATCCCATCGAACAACTGTGACTTACGCAACGGATATATTGCCACCGAAATCTAAAGCTGGAAAATATCAATTAACAAAACTCATTTTTTCTGTCATCTTTGCCAACGACGATGCTTGGCAAAGACACAGAGCTGGGTAGATCAAAAGGGGGATTATGTTTTCATCGTCTAAACGTGATACATTATACCCATCTCAATGACGCATAATGCAGCAGTAGTATATTAGGATTACAGTGTTAAATGTGTCAGCTCGTTGTAGACATAATAATTGCATAATCATTACAGTGAGTTTGTGACCTATGAAACATTAAGATATCATCTATTTCGTTTATGTAGGGCATTCAGATTTTGATAGATTTGTTAAATCCTTATCTCTGCTGGTTGATTTTATATGAACTTATATATTTTCTTGCTCGTGTAATTTTCCACTTTCTCACTCACATTACCATTATATGATATATAGGCCTAATATCATTTCGCCATTGTGATGGATTCTTTAACACACCATGTTTGAAATCTATACAACACCAATTATTGAAATGTAATTTCTTCAATTAATCTAAATAATGTATACCCCAATATTTTCTTTGAAACCTCCTGATTACTAACTATTAGGTTTTTCTAAGGACTCATGATAAAACAGAAGAAAACATCAAACGTGGCGCATTTTAGCTCAATCCATGTTTCACTTAAATTTACCCCTCTGCAAATGACCTTCGAAGTATGGTCACATCTCCCGATGACTCTTAGCACCGCTTTATGCTACACCTACTGAAATAATTCAATATCTTTAGGGGTTTCAATCCTCTTTAACTCCCTCCATTGACCTCCGAAGTATGGTCACACATCTTCCGATGACTCTTAGCACCGCTTCATGCTATTGTGAATATTAGTCAGAGCAATTAGGAGGAGTCCTGTCTACTTAGATGATCCCTGAACAGGTCTCAGCTGTGCCCGATGTGTGCCCCCTACTCTCAGGAACACATGCGGCTTCCGTCACGTTCTTCCAGGCTATGAGGGTGCAGTACCAGGGGACCAGTAGTCCAGTTAAGGGCTCTGTGATCTGTGATATTCTCTTACACTGAACACACGGGGACTGCATATCACTCAACCGTAGAGTCCTTACATAACCCTCTGATCATGCTTAACCCTCTGATCAGCTGATCGCTGTAACGCGCCCATAGTCATATACATATACACACATGCCCCAACCCCCAAACACCCTGTCTCCCCATATCTCACACATACACACAAACACACACATATACATACACACACTCACATACACGCACACACAATTGAATATCATTTTCTCCTTATTATAGCTCCTTTCCTCTATATTGTGTGCATCTAATCATCGTTTTCACATCATACGTTGACCGCTTTCATCGACTTGAAGCCGATCGGTTTAAAAGCAACTGATAAGGATATAGTAGATAATAATCACTAACCCAATATTTATTTTAGCATTGCATAAAACTTATGCTGATGATAAATTCGCAACCACACAACCTTTATTTAATGCTTCATATGTTACTTCCCACTTATATACATTAGGGACCTTTAGCATGTACAAGACGGTATGGCTGATCACAACGTTAGCTCTAAGGTCCGTTCCAGAAGGGTGCACCAACACAACACTACTTCTTGAATGGACCGTAGAGCTAACGTTGTGATCGGCACTACCGTCTTGTACATGCTAAAGGCCCCTAATAATAAATAGTGAGGGGTGTAAACGCCCAAATATGTTTCTACACGAATAGCTCTCCGAGTTGCTGTTCTCGCTGATCCGGAAACCTAGCGGGAAACAAAAAAACGCCACGGTCGCTTCTAGTGTTTATATCCCAGCGGAATTGGTGGACGATGCGAGCAATCTTAGGCCCCGGTCACATAGGGCCCCGGAAGCAACACGATTCAACACGACTCCTTGTTCTGAGGCAATTAACTGCGAATTAACAAAGAGTCGTGTTGAATCGTGTTGCTTCCGGGCCCCTATGTGACCGGGGCCTTACCATCGTAGTATATCTGTCATCAGTTACCAATATCTGCCAACCCCTCGCCAGAAGCCCACGAGATTATAAAGATGAAATGGATAGATTGCGATTTATGAATATTCCTCTTATGCCAGACGGAAATGATGATAGTTCGGAACACATTGTGCGATTGGATTGGTATTGTTTCTCTGATAAACGCGATATTGCAAAAATGATGTCAAAACAAAAAATCGAAACAAAACATTAACAACAGTCTTACGAATGCATCAAAAATTCATTTGGTAACAAATACTGACGTTTTTCAACTTATCGACCAAACTGCCAACGGTCCTTATATGACATTAAACTCATTGTATTTACATTTTCGTCAAATACAATTCTGTGAAAGTGTTGACGTTCATTTTTGGTTTTTGTTTGTAGTTTTGGTATGGTATATGACATGAACTTAAGCATGGTTATGTAATGCGCAAAGGGGTCCATTGATCATTTAGGGGGTAAGGACGGGGGTCATCAGGCATTGTATCAGCACTGTATACCCATGGCGGCATCATAAACAGGCAAAAATTAGCATATCGATTTTATCATTTTCCGGGCCAAGATTTAACCATTTTCCATGCTTATTACCCCCAAATTGATTTGGCGGCCTTGGAATGAACTTTTGTCGAAAATGTGATAATCGGAATATTTGATATTTCATACTTGACTGAAATCTGACTTAAATTCGACTGAGAGGCGACTGGAAAGTTGATCAGGTTTTGTTGCCTCAAAGTCGATTTAGAGTTGTTTGTTTTACATTCGTGATGAGAGGAAGGGTTTTGTGATAAAGTGGGAAAATGGCATCGATTTTGTGTTATATTGTGCGACTTCTCTCGAGCACAGAGTTTGTATTTGGGCTTCAATTCGTAAATCAAGATATGTGATTATAACGATCGTGTACTTCAAAATTACCACCGATTATGAAGACAATAGTCCTGCTTTGCTCTGAACTTAATAAACAATTAATTACGTATAATCACAATTGAACAATCATGTTGGTATGTTAATGTTGCATCGATGAATGCACATGCCAGTTATGTTCGAACATCTCTTTAATACACTCTGGACAATGCTCGGGTGGGATGTCAATTTCACAGATCTCCATCTTCATCATCTGTCGACAATTATAGCCTACCTTGAGATATTTTAATCCTTTGCTTTCAATACAAATCTACGGCTTGTGAAGTCCCTGTTATATCTTAATGCTATGTTGTGGAAGATAAGGGGAAAGGGGGGGGGGGGTCTGGTAGCTGGTCACGTGAGACAATGTCATGTAAGTAATGTGAGATAACCCCCTGGAGGTGTTTTCCATAACATGCCGTTGACACCGTTCATGGATTGTCAAAACATGGTCGTGTCAAGAGCATTTCAGACTTGATTTCAGATGTCAGAAGATGATGTGATATCGATTAAATCTCAAAGGGTTTCCAGAGTGTGCTTTCCATGAAAACTGAGAGTTGTAGAAATGGCTGAGAGCGGATTGTTTGATGCAGGGCTTAAACGTTCGATTATTGGTACTCCACTCACAATTCACATGCGGATTAGTTAACCGTACCTTACAATCTACCCCTGGTATGTATTATGCTGATATCTTAAATGACATGGTGTGAATATGATAGCTGGAAAAATATCATCATGCTCGTTAAACAACCGATCGGGACGCCATCTCTAGACTCAGAGTTCTTCCGTTGAGTTGTGTATCTTTATCCGTTTGAAATGTTGCGAAGTAGCAATGTAGAGTTCTTGACTGTAATTTAGACCCATTTATCAATATTTCTTTCACAGAAATTACTTTCAGTCCCATATCATATGTTTTCGCGGGTGTTACGAGACGATCACGCACGGCACCGGGCGTGCATTTTCAATGCCATATTATCTTAGTCGGTATTCATTTCATAATTTTACTCAAGATGGCTGGTGTATACAATCCTGTTTTGAAGAAAAGCAATTATGGAAAGTGAAGATGATATACCCAGGGTCGTGTTTTTTCTTCTCTTATAAACAAGACATGACAACTATAAGATCGAAACCCCAAACTCAAAACAGGTGTCAGTATCAAAATCGTCCTCGCCACCGGCCCTTCTCTTAACTTCTCATATCGAAATAGGTTTGGGCAATTTCAAGGAAATGATTCATTGTTCATATAAATGACCACGTTTTCCTTCGTGTCGAGATTTGTAAACTTTTGTCCTTATCAAGACTCGGAGCGTTACGGACATGTTTTCAATTTAACAGACGCCAAACGTAGTAATTGATATCGATCTTGATGAGTTTTATCTTTGCAGTTTGGGATCCAAGTTATGGTAGAAAAAACTCCGTGATATATGGAAAGGGGAAATGTTTTTCTCCCAAAGTGATAGTTCAGTTTGATTTAATTAGCATGCATTGTCCTGTATGATATGACGGTTGGTCTACAGTCATTGACAATCTTTGATAGTCCCATAAAATTCTAGCTTCAATGCCTGCTATGTACAAAATATTTGTTGGTCTAAATTATGTTGAGGAGTGCCTTAGCCGGTTCCTTACATACAATACCTAGGCTCCAGGGAAGGAATATTTTAAATCCGACAAAGTAGACGGATGTAGGCTTTTCGGGGCCAAAGAGGCCAATGAACAATGGCCCCCTTCGTAGTATACGGCCGCGACCTACTTTCAAATCAAGACATAACATATGTAACGATGTTGGCTTGTCATCACGATTGAGGGCCCATTTTGCCTGTCTCCCCATTTAATGGGTCTTGGATCTGCCTGTAGACAGGTGCGTGCAAGTTCCATAAACAGACTAGACATTTTGAGACTTTGATGTAGGCGCAAATGTCCCAAAGGTGACATACACCTATGTAATTTTCAATATCTTCATTATTCTGCCAGATATGCTTTGCGTCCCGTCATCAAAGCATTAATTTCATGTTTTAATGGATATTAAGTAGAACATCATCACAATAAGCGTCATCTCAATTTAAGTGAAAATGGTGTCAGGAGTGGGATGTAATATCTACCCTATCGTTTCTGTGTCATCAAAAAAATAAATGTCGTGTTGCTATTGGATAAAGTCATGTATTTACAACTTTTCCCTCTGCAACTTTATGATTCACGCATCGTCAGGTTATCATAAACACGGTAATCCTAGTAAACATGTTGATTGACCAATGTTTCTGCACTTAGATAAAGTAGAACTTACATCTCTATCGCTGCATTATTCCTTGAGGGCCTACCGATCTGTTCAGATCATTCGTCACACTTCCGGTCATGGCTGTTAGCCAGATTGGCTGATTCATCATTAGAAAGTTTGTTTGAAGAGTGTAGCCCAGAGGTTACATCTCATGGATCAGATTATCAATTTTTGTACCAATTGATCAATGATCTATGATGTGATGAGACACAATGGAGGAGAAAATGCTAGCCTAGCAAAGGAACATCTCTCAAGAGCTCCAGCCATTTTGGATATCTTTCCGTACGCCCTAAGCTACATGACTGTGCTTGATCCCAGACACAAAAGTCTCCGAGACCCTCTAACACTGAGAACAAAAGTGGCAAAAAGTCTGGCCAAAATGACTAATTCCCTATTCAAACAGTGTACTAGTATCCAGTGGACAAAAGAAAGTACTTTTTCTGTCATCCAACAAAAAGATGCCACATCTCTTCTACAATATTTGCAAAATAACAAGGTAAAACATTTCTTTTGTCTGCTAGAGCTAAAGTGAAACCCTTCATAAGGAGGAGTTTACCTTTCCCAACCTCTTGGTCGATCATGTTCACTGTGCAAATATTGCACCTGTCTTCTGCCGATAGCAAACCAGAGGACAGTGTTTCCACATACGATGGGCGATGTCTGATTTCTTAGCCTTCAGACGCCATATGCCATAATTGCTGCTTGCTTGTGTCCCATTGTACGCTGTAGATGCTTGTGACTCAGACACTTTCTTGGACGCCAACTGTACGTCGTAGCTCCTACCCTCGTTATTAAATCTAATTAAATACTGCGTATTATATTTCAGGTCTTGTTGTAGAACATTAGATTACGGATGTGTCAAGTAATGACGGTTAACAGGGCCTCAATTTCCTCTTTGTAATTAGGAGAATCAATGACCACTTCCCAGATTGTATAGTCCCACTGACAGACTGCTATTAAACGTTTTGTAAAGTGAAATTATTGGATATGATGAACAACGTAATGACGACTAATGCTAACGTTGATGATTCTTCTTTTTTTTTTAAATATATTTAAGAGCCATTTGGGTTTAGGATATGACCATATTGATTAATGCTCTTTTTCAAATTTGACTAATAAAACAGTCTATAGCCCTACAGTCCTAGAAAATGCAAAAATGAAAAATATTGTGGCATGTTTTAAATCCTCCTATTTGGAGCCTCCAATTGTATGGCACTATCACAGAAGTATGATACTACCAAGGATGCCTAAAATAAAATCCTCCTAGTCCTATGAAGAGGTAGGTGCGTTAGGTAATTTAGAACCTTTTAGGTAAGCATTAAATGTTCAAAACACAAGACAAGCACAAAACCTTATACTACATTCCCTTTTCCTAGCGTTTCGTGACAACACAATGTATGGCGGTCAGTTACAACCATTATGATCCAACGAAAGTCCGGCTGTCTTACGACGCGATGTTTACATTGTACAGAAATTGACCCCTCAAGTTTAACGTACACATGATGTACATGTACAAATGACCACCACTTTCTATGTGTACATCTTGCACTGTGAGATTGAAACCTCGCGGGATGCTAAATTGGCTTGTTGCTCTGTCTTCGGAGAGCGCTGGGATTCAACTGAATAATGGATGACATGCTAAATCCACGGCCACCTTAGCGGTCAACTACCTCCATTCACCGACTCCCTTTGTACTGAGCCTCGTTAGAATCTCTGAAAAGAATGCATTTCCTTTTCCTTTTCGTCGTTTGTAATGGTCATTTTTCACAATACTCCGGTCAGCTACAATTTTGACAAACTACTGACGTCCGTTCTTTGTTTATATAAAGCAACGTTAGACCAATTCATCTAAAATTCGATGAAAGAAAAAAAATGTATAATTGTATACTATGTTATTGGAATAAAATCATATGGAAATATTCTTTAAAGGACAATTTTAGACGATATGTCAGGTCTAGTTTCATTGGTAATAGGTTTATGAAGGGGCAGTCACTGTTATCAGAATCAGGTGCAAAGAATATGACAAAATAAACAACTTCAATTCAAGCCCTCAGAAAAGCTTGAATATGTAGAATACATTTCCTTCCCTCGTATTCTGCAAAAAACGAGTAAAAACAAATGTCGTACATGTCGCTGAATAAGCAGGAAAGCTACTTTATTGTAGTATTCATGCAGGTTGTAAATGCTTAAATGTTTTTTTTAATTATTATTACGATGTCTTCGTCCCTCCTCCCCACTTCAGTGTCTTTATCACTTCAGCGTATTTATTTTCTTTAAGTAATTTCCAACACCTCAATTTAAAGTGTAGCGGTTTATACATATACTGAAAATGCACTGTCACTTATATTCGAAGGTACTGATACCTGTCAAAAGTAGCCTTGCCGACCGCAAGGTTTATTAGCGTGTTTATTCCTCCTCAGACATCACATATGCACCGAGTTTCGCTTCTAGCATGTCTAGCCCAGTGTCACTGCTTAACTGAAGCATGTACTGTGAAGCGTTAACCTGTTATGGTGTTATTCACACTTAGGAAAAGCCAAAACTGAAAGTGCTTCGCAGCTAATTATTTTTTAAATGTACCGCTTGTGTTTTCTTGCCCAAAACTTTGTAATGTTGGTCAGAATTAATCAAGCCAAGCGACATACACTTAACATTAAATGTGTTTACCATTACAGCGAGGGTGTGCGACGTATGTCTGTAATGCAAGATGCAACGAATGATTTTGATGTCATCGCCGCATGACAGGCAATTATTAATAACGCGAGATTTTTAATGTAAATTCAAGTCGATTCCGAGATGTCTTGTAAAACGTGCAATATCATTTTATAGACGAGGATGATCGTGATATTGACTCTTTAACATTGCGTTCTCTCTTTGGGGCAGGCTCGATCCAAAATCGTCCTTTCAACAGCACAGTTTGAGTTAAGTACGTGAAGGGCAGACGAAACCAAATATATTTATCGCAGAGTGGAAGACGAATTGACAGATAGATCGTCGGGCAGATGGCTAGAGTAGAAGGCCCTTTCAAAAACGTACGTCACATCCCTTTACTTCCTCGCTAACATGATACCCGGTGTTTTTTGTCGGACGTCTTGACCCGACTGTTCGGGGGCAGGGTAGATGGGGAGTAATTAATTACTGCTGTACTCGATGATTAGCCGAGATACGTTACTGAGACATCGAGTGCGTGTCGAATCCTCGCCGAGGACTTGCCGAGTCCTAACCGAAGTCATGCCGAGCCCCCTTCCGAGAGCATCAAGCGCGTGTTGAGAAGTACAATGCAAGGAAAATGCCCATACAAACAAGATGGTGGAATGAGACCATGTGCTTTTGGACTGCATTTAGATGAAGAATGACTTCAACCTGCGATTGTGATTGCTTAATGGGTGTTAACATTTCTTACTTTATCAATGTCCCTTCCCTTACACGCGTAATGTACAACACTAACTCTTTTCTTAAGATATAAAATTAAGATATAAAATAGCACGTTGCTTTATGAAAAGTTCACTCTTTTTTTTCGCTTGTCTTAGAATCCATCACACGACATATTTGATTGTATACACATCAAGTTTGACAAATAAATCGTAACAAAAACAAATAAACAAAAACCCTGCGTTATCTACA
Organism: Temnopleurus reevesii; assembly: GCA_036244855.1. Lineage (NCBI taxonomy): Eukaryota > Metazoa > Echinodermata > Echinoidea > Temnopleuroida > Temnopleuridae > Temnopleurus > Temnopleurus reevesii. Next base: position 147,426 of record BQKZ01000221.1, on the reverse strand, counting down.
GTAGATCGTAACTCATTACTAGAATTAACAAAATTTGACATTCACCCCGAAATTGTGAAGGTTTTCTTATTTTAGAACGGAATGAATTCAAATAGTTCTTTGGAAGCTTGGGGTTACAGGTTGCACCTTGCATGTACGGAGGATGACTTCCAAGTTGCCAATTTGCAGATCGGCTAAGGTAAAGCATGCAGCAAAGTGCATGGAAATTGGAGGTGACTCTATTTTCCGACGTTCGCCTCAAGGTTAGACACGTTGAATGATGACTCTTCAAATCTAACCGGTGTGCCTTACTCCCCTTAGGAATTCATTCCCATCAGGCCGTGGGCTTCCTGTTCGTCTAGCCTTTCTATCAGACGCTCATCATTATCAAGTGGAGACTGTGGTTACCAATGAAATGTGAGACTTGTGTTTATTGGTCATTATGTTGTACTACATTTATTATTTCATTCTGGACACTTACAATTACAATATTTTTTTTAAACATTAGAACTATAAGTCTTGAGTTTTCATACTATTTAGCTAAAAGTCGGTTCATGTCTGACACTTATCGATGAAGGTAGAAAGTAGTGCAAGTGATTATCTATCCCATTGTCTATCATGTATTCCACAGTTAGGTATATTTCTAGAAAACAATTCATCAATGCATTTCAACATCTCAACCGATCGCTACTCATAATTTTGAATCGTACTTTCGACGTCTTCGACAATAAATCTAGTCTAGTATGTTGGCATGACCTTATTTTGGTCTATGGTTAAATGATGTGTAATGAATGTCCAATACTGCGACTGGATCTGGAATTTTATAGTCACACTCATATGATTTTCGAAACATGTTAAGTATTTGCAAGTGTAAGTTGAAAGTTCACGGGGAAGTATATACATCACTTGACTTTAGGCTGACTGATGGTTAGGGGAAAACGCCGAGGACATGGATCAACTCGTGCTTAAAGACGTTGACAACTAATTTGGGCGTTTTCTCCTCAAATAAACATTAATGTGGAATGAAGTTAACTGCCCGCGTTTAACATGTTTGCATGCACAACATCTAACGATGATATGGGGGAAAATGTCGAACTAAGCACGCCCCCACGTCGTAAGACATTTGGTCTGAGATTTTCATGGCAGCTAAGAACCGGCTGGTGCCTGGGCAAAGTCTATGGGGATTACCAAATTATTATTTGAGTTAATGAGGCGAATTTAATTTATCGGGATTTCTATTGAAACTCTAAACGATTTTAGATCCTAGTTGGGTCTTCTCTTTTGATATTTCTATGTTAAAATAACTCCCTGATATTCATGTAAAATTCTTTCGTAAGTTCCACTCATCATTTCCAAAATATTTTATCACAGAGAAGTATAATTTCATGTGAGGAGAAATTTCATACTGATCTAAAGTTCTCATTTAACATCATATGAATTTGTTATAAAATATGATTTTTATCTTTGTATAAATAAGAAAATAATAGCATGAATTTTCTTACATGCACTTGTGTTCACGTACGAAATTAATATTATGAGCTATAAGTCTGTATTTTAGAGCTCCTTTAATTCAACCGTCCTATGTTGTTGCTCTGAGAGAGGGTCAAACAACGAAGACTATGATTTAAGAAGACCCTGTCTAGGAATATCCCCTTTGGTCACATTGGAACATTTCCTCAACCTTGTTTGCATCTTGTATTAATTGGATTAGGTATATGATTGGGAAAGGGCAGGAAATAAGCGTCTGGGAATGTTTCTACTTAGAAAGAAACTTGATAGCGTAAAGTATTTTCATAGTTAAAACCTGGAGAAGTTGGAACATAAGTGTTTTGAGTTCATGAGTTAGAAGCCTTATATGAAGAAGCTTGAAATAAAGAATTATTCATGCATGTGAAAGTGCTCGGAACTTTCTGTCAACACGATATAAACCAGTTCCGTAGAATTAAGTCGAAAACCAATACAATGGTCCTTTGTAATGCGATTCAAATTGAAACCGGCTTGTGATGGTAGTGTCCGCACAGTTTAATACACGGCGTACGGTTCTATGGTCCCATGACCAACTTTATTTTAAGGAAATAGTTTATATCGTGTTTCATGTATATCCATAAATGTTCAGTCATGAATGTATTTGATTTAAGTTTTCAGGAGTTTATATTGGACATTTCTCATAATCTTTTTTAAAGCTGTCTCGGTTATAATTATATTCTTAGTTAAAAAGGGATATTAAGGGTTCTATAATTGACTGGTAATTGCAATCTTCTACACATCCTTAAACAACAACTTTGGAAAGATATAAGGATCGGAAAAATAATAAGGAAGTTAAGGGGCATTGTTTTTACATTCTTTTCTCGAGCGTCCCAAATGCATGAGAAACGATTTTGTTCATTTTTTTTTCAAAGTATGTATACTTGCCTTTATTAGGTCAAGTCTATCAAAAGTTTATATTTCCCTCAAAGGATATAATTAATCTAATGATAGCCCCTTAAATATTGTATGCCGGGTCTCTCAAATGGCCTACAAAGTACTCGCCAATAAACCAGGGGGTAACGGAAGGAGAAGGGGATTGGGGGGGGGGGGCTGTCATCCGAAAGGACACTTTTAATAATGCTATAATGGAAAGGTCAAGCACGTGGATGTCGCTTTCTGCTGTCTAATGGACCCATCCATGGAGTGTTAGAAAGCAGGTAATTGTGTTGAGATTATTGGCCAATCTCACCAAGGGGATCGCATCCTGTAGGAAACTTATCAATCAGGCATTCTCCAAGGGGAGGGTTGTTTATTGACAGTGACACTGTCATTCAATGGGTCCGTCTCAGGGCGATCGGGAAGATGGATGTGCCAATTATGTTCACCAATCCAAACCCATATGCAGGCACATACACACACGCACATATAGACACACATACACACACAGACACACCTAAACATACACACATATGCTTTATAATACACGCGTATACAAATGTTAACATATCACACAGAAACACCAATCAGCATACATAATTTCTATGCACATACGCTTGTACTAAAATACCCGAGGGCACACCCACAAACACACACACACACACACACACACACACACACACACACACAGAAACACATCCACCCACATTAAATTGCACATGCATGTCAACAAAGACACACATATTGCATGTCACTTTTCTGAAAGTGTGTAGAAATAGAACACATAATCCGTATGCTATTATCAGATGCAGAAATTCATGTTTACAGTCCAAAAAGAGAAAGATTTCGTATATTATTTTTCATAAAAATTCTTGTTCGAAAATTGTTGTCATATCAAGAAATAAAAAAGGTGATCTTATGATAAGCAACTAATTATTTATGCTTACGATTTTCTTTTCAAGAAAATTTATACCTTTTTAGTAAAGATATTTTATTCGATAAACATTACCTATGGTATTGGATTCCCTATTTTGGGTGTATTGTTTCGGGTTTTGTTTGTAATGGACTTTTTTTTTCCCGGAAACCGATTGGATGTGCCTGAAAACCACGTGACCTCAGTGTCACGTGGATACGCACCATACACACATGCATGTGAATGGCGTCCCCACAAAGACGCCATTTAATTGTCCTATTTCCTGATCCTATGACCATCGCATTTTTATGAAATGATGATAAAACGATGGTATCTTCTGAGATAATGATAAAAGGATGATATCTTAGAATATGAGATGATGATCATATAAAAAGAGATATATCTTGAATAAGTGCAGTATATCTTGGATACCAAGTGGATCCGTTATGAATGGTAAATGCGTATATTAGAATCTTAAGCCGATCAATCTCTCGCCTTTACTATCCCTCACTCCAATTTCATACAGCTTTCAATGGCCAACATTCATCGACATTACATAGCCTTACGTGAGCATAGAGTCATGACTTATGAACAAATTCTATCAACGATATGCGCCATGAGATGATAATGATTGTTATATTGCCTATACAAGTATTTATATATGTCCAGCATACATCGATGCACACAGAAATACGATTGTAATTTTGAGAAGTGACATTTTTCTGAAACATTTGTTTACTCATGGATAGACTATGGGGATATGCAAAAACAAATTACCAGACACTTCCCTGTAAAAACCGTTTTGTTCTGTTTATAATCACATGATAATTCAGTTTTAGTTTTATGTGATTGATATTATGCAAATGTTTAATGACTGGTTCTTAACATAAAATTATCAATTATCAATTATACATCTTAAATTCGACTGATTCTAATTCAGAATACATTTGAAGTAAATAAAATACCCACTAAATAACCTGTGCTAACAAACTGTATTCTCATTTTTACACTTGTTTTCCTATATTCAAGCTTCATAGAAGTGAAGTGAGTTAACCTATTAGATCATTCCGTGTTCTGTGAATTTTGAGTGGATTTTTGTCTTTTCTGGAGGTTGTTCAGTTTTGTTTTTAGTTATGATTTGCAAATGCTCTTCGGCCTGTCGAGATTTATACGCATATTGATTGTTTTTTCTTCAATTTTCATGTTTAATTGTCGTTCGCAAGCTTATAATTTAGTTGTTTTCCTTTCCGTGTGTTTTGTGATTGATTGGTTTAGACGGTTGTTTCACTTTCATGACATTACTCATTTTCTTTCACTATAATTTGATTTATTCATCTATTCATTAATCATAATTATTCACCATTGTCATGTTATCAGTTAAACACGTATCATGATTCTAAATGTTTCGAAACTGTTTGTTTACATTCATAAAATTCTTGGCAAAAAGTTTACCCAACAATGAGAGACAAACTGACAACTTAACTATTGGTTAAAAATGTCCAACCTATGATGAAATTGCAATCAATATATGTGTAAAATATATTTAATTCATGTTGAAATTTAGCAATTTTCACATACTTCAGATGGGCATATTTTAACTGCTAATTGTGTGGACATTATGTAGCCCAGTGTTGGGCTCTTCTTTGCCCAACTTTTTCTTACGAGAGTGTGTGTAAGTCACTAAATAGGTTTGCATTCTGTTTGTTTCTTGTGTTGACTTTACTTTATGTTGCTTGACAGTTAGATTGATTTTGGTAAAAAAAAATCACGTGTAGGAGAAATGTTCATTGTTTTAGTGCTAATTAAATCGGAAAAAGCTTACAAGGTTCGATTTTGAGGCTTGCTCAGTTCAAACAACTGCTTGTCAACTAAATCGTGACATATCCTTTATTTATCAGTGTACTTGTAACTCTGTTAGCTTTCTCTTTGTTGGTTTGAACGATAAAATATGCCTTTTACGCTTTTCGTATTAGGCATTTCAGTGACATCATGAACTACTCACGAACTATACCCTCCATCTATCTTATGAAATACACCATTCAATTAAAAATTCACTTGTTCTTATTTTCCAAGCATGAGAATAATGACTTATTCTTAATCTAAAACCAAATTATGATTTATGTGGCACGAGCAATGGCGTTGAACTGATTCAACATCCTATTTCAATTTGACAGGAAAGGTCTCAGTTAGGCGCCATACCATGCCCTTACGTTACCATGGCAACGTTTACCCGATTTTCACACTTCACGGTACCTTGTGCTAAATCCCGTGTTTAATTTTGCTTGAATTTTGGTGTGGATTTGTTCTTAATTTTGTGTTTACTTCTCAAAATATATTGGAGTCTCGCGCCGAATTCAATGGAGAATAAAATGCATGATGAAATATTCTGTCATCAAAATATTATATATGTTTGCATTTCTAAAGTTTTATAAGAAAAAAATTGCACTCCCGATTAATTTTCGAGAAGTGAATGAGTGTTTAATCTAACAAGAGTTTGTTTGTTTTTCTTCTCACGTTGAATTTATGACTTTGTGAAAATATATGCCATTCAAATTACGTTAAATTGCTTATTATGTTAATTTTCTATCACTTGCAGTTTAGAAATTTGTGTTACAACTAAATCCTTTGTTAACGTAAATGTGTTTCAAAACATTAATTTTGCACAAAGATTATGTGCGTAATTCACAGGAAATATATTCTTTCTCTGTTGGTAAACATATTTGAAGTCACATTTTCACCATATTACTTTTCTTGTGTCACAGTTGACACGCGTACAAACTTTGTACAGCACATATTGTTCTCCTTTTTGTATCTTCCAATTTCTTTGTCGATATTATCATTTTACTATTATTTTGTGTTCCTTTCCTTTTCCTTCTTTTCTTAAAGGTGGAATTTCTCCAGCGTAAATTTGCGCAAGATTCTGATGCAAAATCCGAGGAAATTAAAGAGAAGGTTTGTCGCTGCATGACAAGGAATTTAGATAACAATTTGTCACCTTCGTACTGAGCATGCGCAGATCCATGTAGATTTTAGAGAGAATGTTAAACCCATCTCATCAGAAGCCGTCTTTAACGTGTTTAGAACCTATACCTTGTAAAAGACTAACCATTGTCACAAGTTTATCATTTGAGAGTTAATATTTTGAAAAATATAACGCTCCACAGATTTTGTTAAATGCATGCCCCCATTTTAGCATATAATTATGATTGAATGGTCTATTAACTATTCATGCTAGACACTGTGTTGAGTTTACTAATTCATGGTTTCGAGATATTTGCACGTCAAAAAGGGCAAAAGTCGGTCATCCTTTACCCGTTTTTCCTAAATATTTTGCTTACAAGCTGCGGTTTAATACAGGTGCATTTATTGAGGAAAAATCATATGGAATATCATGTTTTTCACCAGAATAAACAGATAAAGACGAGTGACGTGATTTAATAATACTAATTATTGTATGCTGTAGCCATTTTCATCTTGATCTCTAACTAGTTAATACAACAATGGCAGGATTCATAATAAGATTAATCGACATACAATAAATATTTCAATTTTATGTTCATTCATTTGGGGGTTTTGCCGTCATCATTACTGGGGCCGGTAACATGGTACACCAGGTACGCGGTTTTGGCATAGGCGTACAATTAAAGTTTATCGTAAATTTAATTCCATTTTTTTAGGTTACAGGCCCCTGGCATGCCTGGAGACCTAGATGTATTATTGTTTTACCCCCTTTCCCCAATAATGAATATTGCTTCCTCGCATTCAGTAGCCCCTTATATAGTTATGTATTGTGTTTTTAGATTATTTGTGGAAGATGATGAATAGTTTGAATTTGTTAAAGACATCATAGATATTATTCGATAACGTACTTATGTCAGTTCACATATTCGTTTTAATCCTGACTTTCATTAATTATTTTAGGAACAAATTACCTCATACCGGTATTCAAATGATGTTAAAATACTTTGAGAACTTCTTTAGCTAATCTCACATTGACATCATATTGAATTTTCCATTACTAATGTTTTCAATCATTCAGTACACCATCAACTATTTAGGTAGCATTAAAATGTGATTGTTAACAATTAAAAAAAAATCAATGATGATGAATAATATGTTCAAGGAGTAGAACAGTTGCCCTTCAGAATCAATTGTTTCCGGTTTATAACCATTTTAAAATTGTCAATTCCAGGTAAAGGGTCAGGTTCTGTAGTCATGATTCAGACCATATAATCTACGTACGAATTAGGAGTTAATTGTTTTTAGTAATTAGATAGGCCTAATCCCGAAATATGAACATCACAGTACGAAAGGAAATGTTTGTAATCTGTCTTGTAATCTATAATTACGTACTACGAACAAAACTCGGCTGAAAGGTTATATGAAAATAAATCAGGGAAGCATTTATATTCCCCTATAATAGCGTACAAGAATAAAATTATACGTAAATAATAATAATAATGATATATAGCATTTAACACGCCATCTCTCTAGTCACCTATTCAGAGGCGCGAGACAAATTATCTAATATTATTACCCGGCCATAGCATAACTGCCAAGTAGGCGCTTCTGCATTTAGAAGAATAAATTCCTGCCGGTACCCATTCACCTCACCTGGGTTGAGTGCAGCACACTATGGGTAAATTTCTTGCTGAAGGAAATTAACGCCCTGGGAGAGATTCGAACCACCGACCCTCTTGTTAAGAGGCGAGAGTTCGAACCACTACACCACGACGCTCCCTTTAATACATTTATTAATATTTATTTGTATAGGAATATGGAAGCTCTAAAACAATTGGTATGCATCAATTCAAATGATATTATATGCCGTTTAATATGTGTTTACTCGTGGTAAATCGATTGTCCAACTGGAAGGTGAATTAGATGAACAACTGAAGGAAGTATCCATATCAGGGAAAATAATTGAAATTTTTAACGGATTCACAAATTTTGCTCAATATTTTGGTTTATTCATCTCATTTTTTCGTTCATTCACCTAGAGCACGATAATTCTAGGATTCGGTTCCCTGTAACGAAATGTCATTGATATATTTGTTTTGTTAATTTCATCATTGATTTGCATGAACTAATCTAGCCGTCACGGAGAATGTGATCCCTGTTACCCTCGCTTTGTCGTGATTGTTTATTTCGTTGTTTTGTGTTTGTTCCATACTTATTGAATAATTTGTATCATTTTTTTCAACAGTGCATAATGGAGAACTAATACATCCTAACCCTTTTTCGTTATTATTATTTTTTTTAAATATTTACGTCAGATCATTTTCTTTATAGCATTTGTTATTTCTAGTAGCTGCATTGAAGTATTAAATGAACAAGCGAGGAATATGTAGGCAAATTTCATTCATGTTTATGATATCTAATCTCCCATATTTTTAAAAATAAAAATGATTTATTTATTACTCTGGAAAATCACCTTTCCACAATGAAACATGAAAATGCAACATTAAAGAAAAAAGAAACGTTTTTATTTCTGCTAAACTGTGTTACAAGGATGTCCAATAACGGTTTCTTAGAGTGAAACTACCATAAGACTTTTTAGGGGAGATAATTCAACATAAAAAATGGAATAAGCTCTGTGTTTAGAACTTTTCTTATCTAGACGAATAAGTTATTTCCCGACATAGTTCCTAGAGGTGATTTTAAGATTCGAATAAATTTCAAAATAATAACACGTAAAGTGGACTCCTTTTTCTTGGCAGGCACGGCTCCTCCGCTCAACAGCATCTTCCGAATCCTCCTACGAATATGACGTCTCCGCCCTGCTCAACGATCTCCAGGAGTCAACGGAGCGAGAGCGGGACCTCCAGAACCAGCTCCAGCTTGTGGAGGAGGAGAGTGACGTCATCAGGAAGAACCTTAACGAGGTGGAGCAGGAGAAGGAGGTGCTGGAGTTTGAGCTGGAGCGCTTTAAGATGCGCTTTGGGACCCTGGAGGAGCCGAAGAGAGCGGCGGACAGTGCTAAGGGAGTGGCGTCGGAGAAGGAGGCGGAGCTGAGGCTCCAGCTGATGCTGGCCGAGCAGGAGGCGACGGTGATGAGGAGGAAGCTGATCGAGCTGGAGGCCAAGAATGAGGAGCTGGAAGGAGCGCTGGCAAGGTTGTCGGAGCGGCTCCCGGATGATGATGACACAGGTTGGTTATGTTAATGTTTATCTTTTTTTACTTTTATGTACAACGAATGTCTAAAATAAACAGGCTCAACTTCTATATATTAAAGGGGAAAATCACGACCAGAATTTTAATCAATGGATCATTGATGAATTGTTGATAATTGATAATACGAAATTTTGAAGATGTTTAGGTACACATTGGAGTATTCCCTTTTGTGAAAGTGGAATTCTCACCATTTATATTTGAAAGGAAAATTCCTGTACATATTTTGGTTAAAACACAACTCTCACACGAGCACTGGATAATTTATGTTTGGGTTATTCACCTAAACGTTGTATGACATGAGATGGCGCTACACGTCTTTGACGAACATGACCATGTTGAATTGACGCTTATACAGATCTTCTTTTTCTCCCATCAATGAGTTTGCCCCGTGCACTCATCTAGCCACTCAATTACTCAATTCCAAGAATCCTATTAAGATGGGGCTGCAATTCACGATTGATTAATACGATTATTTAAGCGTTGACTTTACCAGATAATTTGCCAGATCATTTTAGGATTAAACCTCTGAATCTGATTTTGAATAATATTCATTGTGTTTCTAATGTGCAATTTATTATTAAACCTATTCTCTCTTCACTCTATCTGCAGCCCCACTCCCTCAGCGCCAAGCACCCGTCGGGGAAGAAGCCGGTCCGAAGTCCACGTCGCACTCGGAGAGCGGCACCAACGCCGAGATCGAGGCCCTTCGACGTCACATCGACGAGCTCATGCAGGAGAACGATGGTCTTCGCACCAAGGTTGAGATGCTGGATGAGGTTGATGCCGAGTATCGAATCAACCCCGAGGAGCATATACGAGGGGAACCTGAGCTTCGGGCAAAGCTGCACCAAGCCGAGCGAGCCATCACTACCTTGAAAAAACGACTGATTGAAAGTGAGTATGCTGGGGTATCCTGGTATCTGTCACGTGGGTGTTGTATTATGTAGCTGTGTGTAGATCTACGCACGACTCTACGAACGACTGATGACCCTTTCTTTGATGTTATTCATAGACAGGATCTATTATGGAGTGTGAGAAAGGGTCACCAGTCGTTCTTAGAGTCGTGAGTAGATTAACGCACATCTTTATGAAACACATCCCTGGGTTAGGTTTCTTCAAGCTGTGCGTAGAGCTCCTCACGACTCTGCGCATGGATGGTGACACCTTTTCTGGCGTAACAGGTTTTTCCCCTTCCCGTAAGACTAAGAGAGACTTCTTTTGAACCTGGAGAAAGGGGATACGTTTGTTCCGACCTTATTCTTCTCTATATTTCCCAAACTCAATGTTTCATTTGGTGAAACGAGAGACAACTAACCACATTTACTGTCATGGTATCATGCCAAAGAACAGCTTTATGAAACACATCCAGAATAGTTATCACAGGGACGGATATAGGCTATCATAAAAATGGGGCAGATCCCTCTAAATCGGCCATGGAGGTGAACGTTGAATAGTTGAATGCCCAAAACCTTAGCGAAGGGTCTTAGAGGCGTCCCCCGGAAATTTTTTATTTTAGGGGTCCTTAAGTTTATTTTATGCTATGATGGAAGACAAAAATACCAGTGAAAATATTAGCTGACACAACAAGGGAGCATACACTGAGTTTGCCCCTGTCCAATCCGCCTCTGTATCAAATAATTTATGGAGAGACACATTTGGATTTTTGTATCATTTGATTATTCAGTAAATAGAAGGAAGCGTTTTTGCATGAATGAAGACAACAATTAATAACATCATTGCCTTTCAATGTCGGACCTTTTCGGACCTTTTCTGGGTGAGATGATTTTTCTATCGGCGCATTTGAAATGATGATTGGTAGTGTTCCAAACCGTTTTGGTTGAAAACAAATACCGATTCTTGAGTTTGGTTTGGCTCTATATTGTTATAAAAACACAATGCCATTGAACAGTGTGTTCTCTGGACATGTTGAACCGATCATGTTTAATTAACCCTTATTAATTTCCGTTTTCATTTTAACCCTACACAAGCAGAACGAGAAGTTCAATCTGTCACTTAAACCAGCAAAAATTACTAAGTAATATGTAATTAGCCTTTGTTTGAAATTCCCCAATATGAGTGACTACCCTCCGTCAGTCACGGGTAGGATTGCTATGGATCGTTGACTTCCGACCTGTAAACAAAAGAAAACTCGTGGGAGTTTTTATAAACTAATTGTGTTTTTTTTTCCTCTTACAGGTGAGTATGAGGGCCGGACCCTTCAGATGGAAGCTGAATCGCTACGAAAGCTAGCCCACATCGCCGGGGCCGAGGGTGGCGGCGGTGGAGGACATGGCAGGCATGGTAAAGGGAATTCGTTAGAGACGAAACTTAGAGCTCAGGTATCTCTCCTCAACACCGAAGCGGACGCCATGCGTCGCCAGATCGTCACGCTGGATATACAGAACGAACAGCTACAGGATGAACTCGAGAAGCAGATGCAGTCGAGCGTCCCCAACGCGTCCACGCAGAGTTCTGACAGCGACCGGGAACGTCTAGAGGCCCTGCAGCAGAAGATTGCGCAGCTCGAGGAGGAACTAGGTGGGTACTATGCGCGAGAGCGCGAACGGGAGGCTGCTACTCCGCAACCAGAGCGGAAGCCTCCCTTAGGGGGTAACAGTAAGAGTTCTTTGGTAGAGGTTCCGGTTTCACCCATATCTCCTCGGCCGGGTGGAAAGCTTCACTTAGATATAATGGATAAAGGTAAAGGTGTTCAATTATCTCCTGCTTCGCCCATCTCTCCCAAACCCAATGGAATGTTGGGTCTTGGAGATAAATTGAAGGGAGGTGTCGGAGCTCCTGTGTCCCCTGTTTCTCCCGGGTCAAAGGGAAAGTCTCTCCTATGTGTCGGGGAAAAGAAAGGGATCACGCCTCCTGCTTCACCTCAGCCAAAGGAAGAGCTGTTCCTTCAAGTTGAGGGTAATACCAAAGGGAAGGGTGGTGTAGAAGTTCCCGTTTCCCCTATCTCGCCTGGTTCGAAGGGTAAGAGTCCCTTTGGCAGTGGAGGTGTAGGGAAAGGTGGTCCTGAATTTCCTAGGTCTCCCGTTTCCCCTAAGCCAAAGGAAAAGTTGCTCCTTGATATTGGGGGTAAATCACAAGTGAAGGATGGTGTCAAGAGTCCGGTATCCCCAGTCTCTCCAAATATAGGAGTAAAACTGCTCCTAGATGTTGGGGATACTGAGAAAGGTGATCTTGAAACCTCATTATCGCCTGCCTCTCCTGGGTCCAATGGAAAGCCTCTCCTTGGCATTGCAGGAAAGGGTGGTGACAGTAACCCTACTTCACCTGTATCTCCTCATGGATCGCTTCCTGTAGAAACAGGAAATAAAGGTAGTGCTAGTCCTAAGACACCCGTATCTCCCGTCTCGCCCCGATCACAAGGCAAACCTTTACTTGGTGCGACTGGCAAGGGAAAATCTGTTGACGAACCAAATACTCCCGTAACACCAGGCATCAGACAGAAAAGCCCAGTGTCACCCCGCTCCGGTGGGAAACCTAACTTCGGAATAAAAGCAAGATCTCCAGAAATCAATCTGACATTACAGATAGACCAAACAGGTGCACCAAGCTTTGACAAACCTTTATCCCAACGTGAAAAGACACCACTTATGCGGGCAGATACACCCTTCTCCGGTGATCTTCCAGAAGACCCTTTAAAGTTAAAGTTCCCAAGCAAGTTAGGTGCAAATAAGTTAGGTCTGTCAAGTATAAATGAAGGCAAGGGAGTGCCCAAATCTCCTATCTCTCCAAAGGGCGTTGGTTTTGGTAAAGCCTATCCTAATCAAGCAAAGCCAGTGAGCATGCCAAGCGTTTCAGAGAATGATAGTGCAATAGCTACCGGCTCTACGGACTCGCAGCGTGCTAACGTTCCCGCTCCAAATTGTCAGGGCAATTCACAAATGGGAAATTATGGTCATGGGGATAAAGAATTCGCATGCGTGTATGAACCAAAAGAAACGGTTGGTAGGCCATTTGGGAAAAAGTTAAACGCCCGTAACCATGGTAACTCAAATAATAATTCAGCTTTATGTCCAAAATCTAGTAATACTGACAAGGGAGGGGTGTCCTCAGAAAAAGTTGAAGATGAAAGTAAGAGTCAAAATAAGGATGCCGTTAACAAACCCAGTGGGGTAGATTCTGCCAGCGAATCGGAATCAGAAGAACCTTTCGTGTCGGTAGCAGCTAGGCGAAGCATGTGGAAAGGCTTGGTCCAAAAGCATAAACTGCAGTCGGGAACGAAACCTGCCTTTGGTCCAGGGAGGAAAGCCTCTCCCCAAACGACCCCAAAGGATCCCGTAGGAATAGGTAAAGGGATGGATGGAACCAACAAACCTGAGAGTTGTCCAGTAACGTTTGATTCCTCAAGTGCGAAAGATGCCTCGAATAAATTAGGCGTTTCAGGAAAGATTTCAGCGGGAAAGGGAGATCCAATACCCCCAACCCCTCTCAAAGATGATAATGAAATGACCAACACATCTAGTACAACAAAACAAACTTCCCCAAACTCTCAGAATCCATCGAATCAGTTAAACGTACCGGGAAACGCCTCTGGTCCCGCGGGGAAGGGAGGTGCAGGCTCACCAACCTCCCCGAGATCCCCTTCCAGTCCAGGTCGGAATCCATTCGGACAAAATCAATTCGGGCAAAAACCAAAGAAGAGTAACACTGCACAGAAGTTGTGGTAGAATATTAGTGTTTCTGAACAGGTTTAGGTATAGTTATTTAGTTGGTTGTTATGGTTTTTACGGAATACTCGTGTTGATGTCTGATTGCGACTAGTCTTCCATCCAAGAAGGAGTATTATTTCTGGCAGGTTGTTTTGAGGATTGTCGACGCATGTCATTCACATTGAATATTTATGCTGACATGTGAATGCAATTAGTCTTCCAGTCAGGAAGGAACAGTATTTTTTAGACTTATTTGAAAAATAACATGCGACAATTTTTCTTCACTTAATTTACCGGTTAATAATCTTTCCGTAATCAGAATACTGTGCGCTTAGAAACATCCGTATTAAGCGCCTAATAAATGTCGTGTATTATTATTATTATTATTATTATTATTATTATTATTATTATTATTATTATAAGTTCTTTGTTAGTATTAGCTATTTTGCGTTTTTACGAAAGGTTGCCGCCAGTGATAAGTACGCTTTAGCCTGGGGATTGTTTTTATTTGATCAGAAACTGCAAAGGCATTTGTTGTGATCATTCTTTTGTGTTCACTCATTTCTGTTTCTTAAAATGATATATATATTCCGCAATTACTATCATGGATTCTTAATGAATCCATTCATATTGACAAAAATATATTTTTATTTCGTTTGACTTTATAGATTTCATTTTATATTATATGCATAGAGAATATCCACCGCACAATTATGAAAGGAAATTATATCATTGACTATTTACACCTGTTTATGTTATACCTACTGCGAGGAAAACGGTACTGATTTACTGACTTCATTGTTGTGAAACCGGTAAAAGTGACATTTTACCGTAATATCACCAAATTTATTTGTAACTGCATTTTTGCTCTTTTTATCCCTCTTTTTTTTTTAAATTATGTTCAGCTGTGAAATAGAAAATCGGTATGGGGTATACTGTTATTTATTTGATTTCCTTTAACGTGATAATTTTAACAATGTAATACTCAAATATGTTTTTTTTTTATCTCATGAAGCGTGTGTCGCGTCATCAAATGACTTTGCACAGTTATAATTAATATCTTAGTGAATAGTATTTTCACTAAAATCTGCAGTTGGAAATGATCTTATTCATGATTGTTTTAGTTCAGTGTTACTTTTCAAGTCCTGACTGGTCAACTCCTGCGCTTCACGAAGGCTTTGCTGAAATTAGATTGAATTGTTATATATTATGCCGGATTTGTGAAAAATATATTCATTCAAACGAAATGAATTTTTATAGTCTTTCTAAAGTGCAATTATTGACTCTAAAACTATTAGATTTGTAACATTAGTGTGATTATTTTGATATAGATTGTTGTTTAACAATTCATAATAGATTAAACCCGACCTGATTTTTTTCGCTTTTGTTTTGTTTATCTTAGATTTGTTGAATTAACACATATAAGCGTGTTCTTACGAATGAAATGAAGTTAGTTATAGTGTAGTTATTATTTTGTTAACGTATTTATTTCGATTTACTCCTCCCCTTAATCGTGATAGCGCTCACATGTGCCTTCCGAAAGATATGTTTCGTTTATATATGTCATAAGATATAATGTGAGTTATACTATAACACAAGTGCGTACGAAATATTTGACAATAATTTCGGCACTTTTCATCATTTGGATATTAAACTTTTGAGGGGATTATTTGATCGTCACTGATTTTACAAAACGGCCTAAACCTCGAAAAAATTGTTTGTAATTTAGAAGCGATTTTCTCGAAATAGTCTCCATATTAAGATGACGACGTCTTGGCCAGTTCGTAAAATCAGTGATTAGATGCAGGACACACTAGGAATATAGGGGCAACTGCTACTATTTTAACACCTATTAGGGTGCAATATTCCACCCTGCAACATTTGCACATTTTAAGCTTTGATGCAAAAATGCTTCTTTTCCCATAGGTTTCACCTTTGTACAGCCTTTTTGTGAAGTGTGTGCACAACGGCTCAGCTTACTGTTTCAGCGAAACATTGCATCACGTGTTCAATATGAACTATTGATACTGAATATAATTCTTATTCGCTTAAATACACTGTATGCGTTATAATGATATGATAAATTATTTTGTTTGAGAGTTATAGGTTATTAATATTACTTTGCTTCCACATGTTATTTCGTCTGTTCCTAAAAAAAAAGAAAATCACGTGATCGTCAAATCAATATATTTCACTATTTTTTTATATAACTTATGACTTATATTTTAATGGCCTTTGATCCATTAAACAAGATTAATTTCCGATGTCTTTATCTAAATGTAATTTTCCTTAACAAAAATTATAGTTTATCTTTGAATGTTTCAACGGTTTCAATGTATTTTGATTTGCAGTGCGATAACTTCATGGAGAAAAGCAATTAGAAATATTATTTTATCTATGATTCTGACATAGTAGAATTTTAAAGATGTTTAAAAGTACTATGAATTATGCAAGCTCTAAGCATTATTGTTAGTACTGATTGTGTATATGTGCCTACATATTTTATCAGAAATGTTTATTTATGATAATGCAATACATTTATGCAATATTCTAAGTTATATGGTGCCTGTAAATGAATAAATATTCTCTGTAATTTAACATGAATTTTATGCTCTTACCGTAATCTGTATGAGTAAACTATGTTGACATTTGACGCGCACCTTCCAAACATTATATGCAATAGAAAATGAACAGAAAAAGAAGGGATCATTTTGTTTGTGCCTTAATAGAATTGTCTACACTAATATACTGGTTGAAGAAACAATTAATGTATTTTGATTAGGACTAATAAGAGACATTGGGGTAGGTGGGCGGAGGGGGGGGGGTGGTCTTTTTGAAATTATAAATTTCTTCTAAAGAGCAAATATGGATTGTAATAAAAGGGAATGCAACTAGTATTAAAAGAATAAGGCTGAAAGCACAAGTTATTATGTGATGACAGGTTCGCAGACTTTTCTGAATCCATTCTGAATCCATTTCTGAATCCATGAATATATTAGAGTAAATTATTCCACATATATACTTGTGTTCAATTTTTATATTGATTACAGAAACTTTATAAAATCCTTGAACAAACATATTTCGTTCTGTTGGCAGATAAAAACCAGACTCGTACTTTGCCTTTAATTCCCAAGTCACGTGATACATTAATTGAAGAAAAAAAATTTAGAATTGGAAATATACACTATGATGAATTTAGAGTTCAGTTTTCGGAAATGTTTGCGAATGTATTAGGTCAGCTTCAAAAGTTTATACAACCTAGGAAAATATATTTCTTGATGAATATTAGAATTTAAAAATATATTAATTAATATCGAAAGCATTTATGGTTGCAAGGGAGATGGATGCATGATATAAAGATATAAACAGCGCCACCAAGCGTTGTGACTAAGTCCAATTTATACACTGATGGTAAACCTACCCTTTCAAAATTCTTCAAGAATTTCCCGTCATGCTTTGCGATGCCTGTGGCTGGCGCGATGCGATTGGTCTTTAAATACAATTGGCTAATTAGCCTGAAGGGTCACGTGACCACGTAAATGAATCCGTCTGTGATGGTATCTGTTTTTCATCTGTTAGCTTTCGTGGTTACTTCACACGGTACCTCATGAGAAGTGTTACCAGTCTCGTAGTAATGTAAAGGATGTGTAGACAAAATAGTTGTAAGCTTAACCAACCATATATCGTCTGTTAACTTGTTTGTTACGACAGCAATGTACCATGACAATTTGTATAAAACAATTATTAGATTGGTTGAAGTACTAGTTGTAAACTGTATGTGATAATTGCAGATCTGGCTTATCAGGCGCAATCCTCGTCGTTTGAACATTACGGAGTAATGTTGTCTTTTTTTAATGTCATGTACTTCCATGTTAAGCTTTAGTGTAGATTTTAAATTATTACTGTAAATTGCTATACCTCTGAACATTTGGTATCGGTATTTGATTGTTCTTCCTTAGAATTTTTATTTTTCTACCGTAGAACTTTAAGTTTAAATTTTGTGTTAAATATATATGTTATTCTTTTGTTTTATCTCTATCTGAGGGCCGAAATCACGCGAATGTACCAAGCCAAATCTTTCATACTTTAATCGTCACGTCCCACGATCGTACCAATTTTTATGGGACACCATGTACCAGATCAACTTGCCAAGAGGAAACGAAGCTGTTTATAAGTGATGATAAGACATCCATTCAGGTCCTCGCTATGTGATGCCCTGAGAAGTTGACAGTTGTTGCATGCATTGCCAAAGCCTATATTCGTCCCCCTCTAATTTGACGGCGTGTAGCCATGCGGCGCCTGTTTACTTTCAAAATTGTTCGCGCAACAGCTCAAGGCGAGACTTAGCTGTTGCTGTAGACACTCCGCTAGGCGGGGCAGTGTTGGCGTTAGAGGGATTACCCACTAGATTCACGAGGAGAGAGTATATGTTTAATCCTCTGTATACTCAACCTGATTTACCTGCTCTTCTTTGCATAAACACATAATGTGATGGGCCGTTTATTGTTATGATTAAAGTGTATCTAAGTGGTAATGGCGGGAAGGATAGTGATTGTAAATCTGTTAACACTATCACTCAAAAAGACATATATTTTAGTAGAACTGATACCTCAGCCATATTTTCTGATTTTGCAGTTATTCGATTTATATTCCAGTATGTCCATATCTTCTAAAGATAAGTTTTTGTATAAGAATTCAATGTATATTTTGACTACAAAAGAATCATGTTTCCACGTTTAATGAAGCACTGACATAGTTAATATATGGTCACAAATTGTGTATTCAAATTGTGTATTGTTACAGTTTCAAAGTTGTGAAAGCTAAAAGTATCTCCACATCTTCTGAAGATGTAAAATTTCTTTAACTTTACACTAGTTTTCTGATTTACAAATGTCTTTCAACATTTTAACAAATATGTTGACCTATTTGTATGGCTGTATTTATTTTCATGATACGAGTATACACGCTCTGTTTGTATTGCAAAATATGATGGCATGAATGCCTCGGGGTATATGTTTTTCAATCATGCTGATGGAAGCTTCGTATTGGAATGTAAAATGTCACATCTGTCCACGGCAGCTCTTATCAGGCTTTATCTGCGATTGTAATCAAATCTGGGAGACTGAATGAGGACGCTTAGCTTTCTAGATCGATGTCGTTACGTATGAAATGTGATGATGATGATGAGCGCAGAGATGCCAACCGTTCCGGAATATGCATGGGGTAAAATTGGAATGTGAATAACACAACAGCTGAACAAAAGTGAAATGAAACATGCCTACAATAATTCTACACTCAGTCATTCACTGTTATGAAAAGCCCCACTGGTATAAAAATGCACCTCAAGTATGTTCCTGAACGGTTGGCATCTCTCTGCATGTCCCACTACTTAAAACTACTTTGGAAAGATACAATGTATTGCCGACTAATTGTCTACTATATCATCATCGTTATCAATTGCCCTGATTGTAGCATAAGTGTCGAGTTTGTATTTTGTCATCGAGTTTCTTTATCGACGTCATAACTACACAATTCACTTTCCTGGAACTCTTCTTTTGGACACAACTTGAATATTTCTTTCACTTTGGGTGTTTGTAACCCATTTGTGTGATTAGTTATCGAAACATTATATGTTTGCCAAAATGTTCTTTGCGAAGAAAATAGGTCAGCAACGCTTGTAAAAATATATTTTGAATACAAATTATATTATATGTTTAAATGATAAAGTAGGAATATTATGGAGAATTGTGGGTAAATTTGATGAAGGTATTATGCCCATCCTTACGTCAATACTGCTTCGTTCGCATTTTGAATTCTGGCAAACGAATATGATGTATTAATATAATGTTGACCTCCACCTACTTTTGCGGTCGCTGCATGCTGTAATGATATAATCAGGCGAATTTATACTGCCACATTCTGATTACATTTTATCGTCCTTATGCTTTAGTTATGATGTCAGCGGCGGTAATTTGACATGTGCTATCTCCGTTTGCATGCCACCGTGTCTGGGCGTGTGTATGTGAGCCCTGTAGGCGTAAGCCAGTCAATGGATACCGTATGGGGCGGTGTAGGCACTTGATTTCGGGGGGGGGGGGGGGGGGGGGGNGGGGGGGGGGGGGGGGAGGAAGGGGGAGAAAAAATATTTTTTCGAAAGGAGATAAGTACGCTGGTGACAAGCTACCAGACATCTCGTATTTGCTTTTGTGTGTATGGTATATAGGCGAAGGACATTAATTTCTTTGGTGTTGATGAGGGGAAGGGGTGATAGATACATGCTTGGGGACGACGAAGAAAGGGGGGGGGGATAAATATAACGAAATAACGTGTGTAAGTTCAAGAATCAAACGAAGTTTAATGTTATGAAAGATTGGTCTAGATTTAATGAATTAGCTGATGTGGAATGAAAAGAAGACTATATCTGATATTGCTAAGCGTTTGAAATAATTGCGTTGCATGGCCTCTTTAATTTTTTGATACCGTAATTTAACAAAATAAATGAAACAAAAATTAATAACACCCTATTCCAAATGCCCCTGATCACAAGGTGTGTGATAGGTACGTTTGTTGTGCATGATTGAAAAAGTAATGGAAGCATTTCGTCATAATTCTGATGGATTATCATTGCAAGAACATCTTGACGTCCGAGTAGTCTTGAAGGGAACACTTTATTTAAAAATCTTTTCCACGAATACAGTGATTGTTAAAAATCCTTTTCCATTTTTTACTTACTCAATCAATTGATTAGTCGGTCATCACTGTTTGGCCGGTATTCCAGTGGATTGCATTAATCAAAGCTTGAAGTTATTTTCCTTTTTTGAAAGATTTTCACAATGAAGTCAAACGTAATATAGTATGGACTCACGACTATAGTTCAAGTATGTTTATGAATGGAACGGTTGTGCATAAATATGTTTTTCCATAGGCTTGTGCCCTCCACCCTTTCCATTTTCTCTTTACTTTGTGTTTATCATTTTGTGGTGCCTTGCCATGGCGATAAACTGGGAAATTGTTGCCTGTGGTAGGATTTGATAGTTGATATTTGGACGTGTTTTTTAATGAACTTTTCTTCACTTTTCCCAATTTTCCCCGTTTAGCGACTATTAAATGTGATCAACTTTGGAATTGGAGATGTATCTGGTTGGAGTCGGAAGACTGAAATTTCTACATCTATTAGTGGATGATAAAATAATAGTCTTTCATTCGGAAGAAGTTGAGGTTTATAATTTCACTGTGAGCAGAAAGCACAAAGGATTGGGAAAAAGTAAACAAATTCCATTCAAACATTCACAAAGAAATCCTTCCCTCTTATTCTGCTGAGAATTGCTGAACATGTATCGCAACAGCTTTATTGAAGCACAGGGGAAGCTACTTAATTCATGTTTATCAATCGATTGTGAAGGCTTTAATAGAGTTGTTAAACCTTGCCCAATTTATTTCTTCCTTCTGCTCACAGTAAGTTGATAGTGCTGAGTTTAGGGATTGAGGTAAGATTGTAAGATTGTGTAAAACCCCAATACAAATGTATTTTTATTTAATCTTTTCTGAGATGCGAAACGATTCTCTCTGACAATCATTTTTAATTTGCATCTGCTTTCTTCTTTCAGGTGATCTATTACTAGTGGTGAAGAGTAAAGATGTCACCCAGGAGCAGCAGGAGAAGGAACTCCAGGCTTCCAAACGGGAATGCGGCCAGCTCCGGCGGGAAATGCTCTCCAAGGAATCCATTCTCAAGCAGCGTCTGTCCGAGGAGGAAGCCAGGAGAGAGCTGGTGGAGCAGCAGCTCCGCATCACGGAGGAAAGAGCTGATGCGTTGCAGGTTGGTAGATGTTGGTGGTAGTGGTAGAAGTGGTGGTGTTTGCGGCAGTGGTGGTGATGGAGGTAGTGTTAGTATTGGTAGTGGTAGTAGTGATGATGATTCTGGTTGTGTTGATTACAATATAGGTAGTCATGATAAAGGCGTGGTGGATGTGATGACGATGATGATGATGATGATGAGGATGATGATGGTTGTGATGGTCTTGGGGTGAGAGGGAGATGCTCTCGCATCACGGAGGAGAGAGCTGATGCGTTGCAGGTTGATGGATGTTGGTGGTAGTGGTAGTAGTGTTGGTGGTAGTGGTATTGATTGGGAACTGTATGGTGATGAAGGACAAATAGGTGGTGGTTATAGTAGTGGTGGTAAGGATGATGCTCATGTTGTTGTTTTTGTTATTGTTGTTGTTGGTTCAGGTGATGATGATGATGATGGTGATGATGAAAATGATAGTGGTGGTGGTGGTGATGATGATGATGATGATGATGATGATGATGATGACAATGATGACGATGACGATGATGATGATGATGATGATGATGATGATGATGATGATGATTATGATGATGATGATGATGGTGGTGATGATGATAATGATGGTGATGATGGTGATGATGATGATGATGATGATGGTGATGATGGTGATGATGATGTTGGTGATGATGATGATGATGGTAATGATGATGTTACTGTGGAGTATGTGTTGATGGTGATAGAGATGATAATGATGATGTTTTTAATGATGGACCTGCTGTCCAGCGATAATCGTAGTGATGGTGATTGAATGGGTGAACGTGGAACCATATCAACTAAGTAAGATTTTATCTTATTATTGAATATAGCATCTTTTAGATTTGACGGGATATTTACAGTTTGTATCGAAAATGTAATTTTGACTTTCAAATTGCATAACATTATATTTGGCGATTACTCTACAGAACGTAATGAAACACAATTTATTGTTGCATTCGGGCAAGTTAAGCAAATATGATTCAATTTCCCCGCTTTTCCAACTTTTTCCCCAAATCAAGGACCATCTCCAACACGTATGCAAGGGCGCCCCCTCGCAGATTGAAATGAAGACTGCACCGCCCGATGTAACGATATCAGACGAATCAAGTACTTCATCTACCTCACAACCAACACCTTCCGATGCCAAACACACTGATCAGGTAACACTTATTGATATGATCAAGGGCTGATCCAGGGGGTATGGAATCCTACTCCCTCTTCTTCCCCCTCCCCCTTCACGTTTTTTCTCATATTGTTTTTGTTTTTGTTTTTGTTTTGCTTGTCACGCCTTCGAAGTCCCCATGACTACGATTTGATAATTTCTGGATCCGTAGCCAGGATTGTATTTGAACGAAGGGCGAAATGTCCTTTAAACGTTTTTTAAACAAGCAGAAATATAATTTTGTACTTTTGCATTCCACCGGCGAGCTAGCAAGTTAAAAAAATAGTTTCACCCTTTTTACTTCACTTTTTCTTTACGAAAATTTTACAGGGCATCCATCACTCCCAACCCGTAACTACTCGCCTGTTTATACTGGTCATTGCAACGACATCACCAGATCATGATAAACCGGGATATTGTATATATACCAAAATAAAGATGTGGATATTTTCTAACGATAACTAATCTCTGTAAATAAAGTCCATTCTTTGCTTTCTTATTTATTCTAGATTTAGATTTATGACGTCCCGTTTCATGGACAATTTTCAAATGCAAACAAGAGTATAGTTTTTATTAGAAAATTCACAAAAATGTCGAATTGTATTGTCCCTTTTAAATATTCAATCTCGTGACTAAAGTACTTTTTACACGATATAAATTATTCCTGTAAAACTAAGTCAAACACCAATTCAATGGTCCTTTGTAATGCTATTCTAATTGTAACTGGCTTGTGATTGTTCTGTTCGCACATTTCAGTAGAGTACGGATCTATTGTCCCATGACGCACTTTATTTTACGGAAATAGTTTATATCAAGTGGTTTTTAACTTTCTTTTGATTCTTTGAAATATAAACTATTTTTGTAATATATTTCATTCAAAGAAGCAAACGAATTTATCATCAGCACTATCTTAATTATCTCCTTAGGGATTCTGGATGGATCGAGTAGCCACGCTGGAGCGGGAGCTCGCCGAAGAACGACAGCGATGTCGAGCTGCAGAGAAACGAGCCGAGCTTCTTGGGGGCGACGTCGCCGAGGCCCCACCCCAGTCACCACGGCCAGGGGAGGGGGAAGAGGCCGCCCTGAGGGAGCGAGAGAAAGAGCTGCTCAAATTTGAGGTGAGGAATCTAAGTTACGCGAATTCTAAAAGACAATAGAATAGTCGATGGATCTAATTGTATGTGTCTCAAATAAGTGAAGACCATGTGGAGATTGAAAGCGCAATGATCCTAGAAAGCGGATTACCGTTTCTTTTCCGGAACATTCTGAAAATGTTAAATAGCTACTGTTAAATAGCTACTGTTAACAAAATGATTAATGATATTATGCATGCAGATGAATTCTTTACCTGTCCAATGAGAGACTAATGATCTTGTAAATTGGAGAATAATCGCACAACAACAAAGAGTACATTATATTTTCCTAAATGTGTGAACGAGTCCAGATTATTCGTAGAAAACTAACCCTTTTAGTTTACCTTTTTTTAATTACCTTCTAGAGGGGTAAACTATTTCGTTATCTCACAGATTTTATTATGTAAAAATATTTGAAAGTAATGGCTGCTTCCTTCAATCAATCCAGTTCTAAGATCCTGTCTTAAGGCTCCAGCACACCAAACACGGCACGGCATAACGGCACGGTACCTATACGCGCTATCTTGCTTGTTATTGGCCAGCGCGCTCCTCCGCGCAAAGGATGTTTAACAATTGGCCAATCACAGGGGAGATAGTGCGTAAATACCGTGCCGTGATGCCGTGCCGTGTTTGGTGTGCGCGAGCCTTTAGAATGGAACAACATTCAAGAGATTGGTATCATGGTATGATGGAGAGAAATTCGCACCTGGATATATTTCGCACCCACCTTGACACCTACACTTAGAATAATTGGGCAGGATTTTATGCAACACAGGGTAGCAAAGTGTCAACACAATTGGATAAGATTTTTTTAACCAATCGCAATATTTTACATATTTTGGTATGAATTTTCTACTACTGGTAACCAAAAAATGTGCATCATTCAAACCAATGGCTGCGTTAACATTTTGGCCAACATTCTAAGAGTGTATAAACGAGCCCCTAGGTTTTTTTTTTAACAGCCATGTCCTGAACCTTTTTCATACCTGAGCCTGAAAGGAATATTTGCCCTCAATGTGCCAACATAGATTGATGCAATCTGGTTGATATTTATTATCACATCCTTCATCTCTCAACAGTATTCCGCCGATAAAGGTACCAAGGAGCGTCTGTCAAACGTGATGAAAAAACAGCCCCACATTTTTCATCCCCTACACTTGTTTCAGACGTTTCGAAGTGTCCGAATTGAATTTACTCCCGTATTAAAACATGTATACCTAAAAACTATGACTGATCGGTTTCCTTCTTAAAAATGTTGAAGCGAGCTGGTCTTCCGCGGGGTCCATGCCTGACTTTTCACCTGGGTGTATTTACCGCATCTCTCCTCGATGATAACAGCCCACTGCTTTGTTGGTGATTCTCCTGGAGATCATGAGCCCATGCTCATCGAAACGTCTAGAGTGGGTTGGTCATTTTGAGGACCACTTACATTTTCAAGAGAGATAACTCATTGTTCCTTGAAGTCTTAAACTCATTGTTGTTGTTGTCGTTGTTGGTAGTGATGGTAGTGCTGTTTTACCAGCAACCAGGGTGGTGTTTCACCAGGTTTCGAACGACTTTAAGAACTACTTTACGCACGACTGTTATCAGTTCTTGTGCTGAATGATCGCGAATCTTATGCGTATTACACTTATTAACGTACACCAGTCTTAAATTCGTGCATAACTTTAAGAACGATTTGGTGAAGCACCGCCAAGGTTAACTTGAACCTCTTTCATACCTGCTACCAAGCGGAAGATTCGTTCTCAATATGCCAACATTGATTGATGCAATCTAGTTGACTTTCCTAATCACATCCCAATATCTCTGAACGGGAATCCGCCGATGGTTCTAATGTAGCACGACTTTACTAAAAAGGTCTTTGGACAATAGGTGTTGGATTACGAATACGCATTTGTCGCTTCTTTGCATTCGTAGCTTCTTTTATCTACGCCAAAAGTGACAAAAAATGAAATTATAGTGGCAGATTAAAAAGTTTGTGTTCAGTCTTTTAGTGAAATGTGAGAGGGTATTTTGGCTCCAAGTGTGAGATTGCAATTTAGATGTTCTCCTTTCAAAGTAACTACTTATTAATTTATTCTTCTCACTCTTATTAACCTGCACTTGCATGTATAATTTTTGCTCAACGGTCATAACCTCAACCAAATGATCAGAGTATCGTGGATTTAACCTTGTCACTGGTCTTGTTTCAAGGTGCTCAACATTAAATAATGGCGAACAGTATTTATAACATTATGTCTTGCAGGACGTGCATGTAGATTAGCTGGCTCTAAATTTACTGCACAGTGTGCATGTATTTAAGCAGTATTAATATGAATATGAATTTTTTTTTCGTTCTTCGTCACATTCGTGTCATAATGTTTTGCGTTCTGACGCTTTTTGCACCGCTGATATTTCCCCTGTTTAATGATCTTTACAAGCGATCCTCGCACGCCACGCCCAAGGGACTGATCTGTTTCCATGGTATCCAATGTGTTGCTGGCTGACTGGAGACGAATGAGGCGTCGATTTTACTTGGGTTTATGATAAGATGTGAGCTTTAATTTTCCCTTATTCGTAGTTAAAATGGATATATTGCTTATATTAGCATATAGCCTTATTTTCTATCAAACTTTTGAATTGAATCAGAGGGGAAACTACTTTACTCATTAAATGCATCTTCTAATGTCAACTGAATTAATCCTTCACAATATTGATAAATGCGATGACAGAATGATATAATCATACATAAAGAATAAAGGAAATATAATAACAAATGGAAAACACCTTCTACAAGCTGTATATTGTAATCATATTGAAAAGAGAGACCCTGTCATAATATTGGCATCGGTTTTTGTCATCAATTATGCATACTGCACTTTATATTCTCTGTCGTTTTGTTGCATATCCTAGAGATCTACTTGTTTAAACAAGTTATAACACATTATTTGATGGATAAATGAATAAAATAAAGCCCTTTTGAAGTTTGAAGGTAGGAGTCTAATTACCATAATTGTTAATTTTGACAAACGAATAATAGCACAGCAAACGTCCAACCAATCAATACGAAATAATAAAAAAATTGGAGGGAGAAAGTAAATTTCAATAATGGTTAAATTGGATAAACAATTATAAAAATGCAAACGTCCCACTTCTTTGAACAAAGTAAAAATGAGGCATATGAAGAGTAAAAAATACCAAGGAAATGGGAGATAGATTAGAAAAACCAGTATACTTAATTGATCAGAGACGCGATTAATGATCTTTAAGGGTAGAAACCACCCGTGTAGGGAAGCGGACGCGACTTTAAAAACTTGTATTCCCTTCACAGTGATTCATGTATCCCCTGTCACCCTTAACTTCCGATCTGAAGTTTGAAGGGAAGTGGAAAGAGTGGAAAGGCTAAGTCGAGAGTAAGAATGCATCATGTTCAAATCCCTGGCAAGGTCGGAGGAATTAAGTAGTCGGGNCCAGTATACTTAATTGATCAGAGACGCGATTAATGATCTTTAAGGGTAGATACCACCCGTGTAGGGAAGCGGACACGACTTTAAAAACTTATATTCCCCTCACAATGATTCATGTATCCCCTGTCACCCTTAACTTCCGATCTGAAGTTTGAAGGGAAGTGGAAAGACTGGAAGGGCTAAGTCGAGAGTCAGAATGCACCATGTTCAAATCCATCGCAAGGACGAAGGAATTAAGTAGTCGGGTCCATAATGGAAGCGTTCCCTTAGCACCATCGTTTTTTCCTTTAGATTTTGCAGTTTGAAAATGACAAAGCATGTGTACATTGAGTGTTCGTGATACTTCGTCTTCTGTTCTTTCTCATTTTAAATGGAACCGAACTCGCACGCAATTATTATGAATAAATTGATGATATAAATATAAAGAAATGTCATACACGCAGCAGTTATTGTGTATCTTCGCGTACATAGTCGCGACGTTAAATGCATTTTACTGGCGATGTATCCACGGTTAGTATAGTACTGGGAGGCGTTGATCCCTCCAATGTTGTATCCTCAGCACTTTTGCTCATGCCAGATACAGCATACTAGTCTCGGATCGTTACGTCACTATAAAGCTTCAGATGATGAAAGTGCAAGTACAACTGCCCATTCCGATGATGATCTATTAAATTACCAGTCTTAATGAAGTGTTAATATAGCTCCCTAAATTTATCGTGCGTGTCGGGCAAACTTGACGGGCTGAAACCCGTCGAGTTGTTGATAGTCCAATGCTAATACCCTCCAGTGCGGGCAACATCGTGAGGTGACTCATAAAGTATATCTATTAATATACCTTTGTGGTGATGTAGCAGTATTTCCAATTAACCATTCGAATGATCATTTGGACGTTTTGCTCCCTCTCATGTCGGTTTTCCCTGCTGCAATATAAACACAGGGAATAAACAAAAAATCTTGCCATGAATAAATTTACTTCATTTATTCAACAGAACTATTTTGACTTTGCATAGATTCGGACATTAATTAATAATTTTTTTTCTGAGATTCCATTAAGGACATTTTGTCAAATTATGTTCGGAAAAAAATAAACTTTGCAGAAAGTCCCACAAGTCATGAAATAGCCTTTGATTATCACATTGATGATAATTAGTTCTCCTACAAAAACAAATCAGGAAAACATGAGATGTTGATCAATTTCCCCATCACAATGCATTTCTCAGATTAATATGCATATACAGGTAGTAGATATTCATACTCAGTCAGCCAATATTGTTACGTATTTAATTTGTCAGGAGTAGGATGTTTTCGGTTTATCTTTATAGGAACTCTTGAAGATCGAGTGGGTGTATAGGATTCTTGGGTTATGTGTGGGGCAACCTTGGCTGTTCAGTTCTGAGGTTGTCTGTCTGAGGTTAAGGTAGCAATCTCTTCAAACTTGTATTGCCATGGTACAAGATAGCAAGTGTTAAATATTTCTATTTCGTAGGCGTCGTGGTGTAGTGGTCGTGACTCTTGCCTTTCAACCAGAGGGTCGTAGGTTCGAATCCAACCCATGGCGTCAATTTCCTTCAGCAAGAAATTCATCCACACTGTGCTGCACTCAAGACAGGTGAGGTGAATGGGTACCTGGCAGGAATCTTTATTCCTTGAAATGCCAAGTGCGCTGGTGGCTGCCGGGCTAAAGCCAGGGTAATAAATGCAAAGCGTCTTGAGCACTCAGCAATGAGAGTGGATACGTGCGCTATATAAATTACATATATTAT
>BQKZ01000221.1:106329-117239 GCA_036244855.1 Temnopleurus reevesii | reverse complement strand
CTGTCTCTTATACACATCTAGATGTGTATAAGAGACAGCACACACACACACACACACACACACACACACAAACACACATCTAACTTTTTTTAATGGTGATGAATCACGAATTTCATGCATTTTTTAAAAGTTGCACTATATTTTTTATTTATCTATTCATTCAAGTTTGGTCTCGTTCAAGCAACATATAATTCTTTGCAAGAGTCTCCTCCCGAATCCACAAATTACGAATGAATAATAAAAAGAGAGTTCAGAGAAAACAAAACAGACTGAATTATACAAAATATAGATTGAAGGTGTACACTTGAACCAATAAGTATAAACAAATTAATATTATAATATTACAAAAAGAAAATTCGCTACAATAGGCTAAGTTGTTGCAGCATAAAAGTAAAATCCGCGTGTCTTTTTATAAAAAATTTCGTTTTATGGTTCACACAAGATTGATGAGGACCTCCTGTTTTTATTCATTATGATAATTATAAGAAAAGTGAGATTTGTCCGTTACAAACGAGAAAAGGATTGGACAGCCTCGCCCAAATCTCAGTCATCAATACCTCTTGTCTACCATTCTCGCATCCATACACCTGTCATTCATTCAAACTATTAGCTTTACTAAATGATAATAAGACCAGCTCACAAATTCATACTGGTCTAATACATAAGCATTTCCGATGGGTTTACTCATTTCCGGTCTGGTGTAACCCATCGGTTCCGATCTTCAACAGCTTCACCCCTCCCGAGCCCCAAGGAGATCCTCAGAACATCAAGATGCCACAATTCCTTTGTCCTATTAACATGATGCCTAACAAAGACTGGGAAGGTATTTATAGAAGTCAACAAACACCAAGTAAATATGGAACATTTGAGAATTAAAGCCCCGGTCACATAGGGCTCCGGAAGCAACGCGATTCAACACGACTCTTTCTTCTGAGACAGTCAACTGTGAATTAACAAAGAGTCGTGTTGAGTCGTGTTGTTTCCGGGCCTTTATGTTACCGGGACCATATTAAGTCTTTGTCGAGTCAGGTGGATCAATTTCTACAATGAAGATGATGAAAAAATGTTATTAGTTATTTCTATCTTAAAGTCACCGGAAGGAATACTCATTTTGTCCTGACGAACATAATTCCCCCAACACGTCTGCCGAATCTAAATACACAAATTTAAAGATATCTTTTCCGTTTCATATTACGATTATGAACGATGTATATATATATATATATATATAGTTGTCAATATGGCGTCTTATTCGGATTAAGGTGAAGATTGGGGTGTGAGCTAAAGAGGTAATTAATTTATCTTGTGTTAACGGAGAAGACCAAAAGAGCGGCACCCTTGTAAGCTGAGACGAAAGCTGGGGATACGTTCCTTCCGCGGATGATATCTTTCTTTATCAGGGTAGTTTATCACTTCGTAATCTGTCTGACAATATTGTGTCTTCTTACTTTTTTAACCAATTCATCTCGTTTTTACTTAAAAGGAACCTGATGTCGGTACAGGTTTAGGTCTTCTGACTGAACATTTTGAATGATAATTTATACGATCTATCCCTTTTTCTTAAAAGAATGGTTTTAGTCACCCTAAGTGGTGCAGCAGCATTCCCCTTCAAATATTGCTGAACAGATTAATCATTTTATTCCTTGGTCATCATGAGTTTGTCTTCTTTACATAGTGTTCATGCATGCTGATGTTTGTTACATATGATATTCTTTCCCTCTCCTCCCAATCACCAAGTCATTACTTTGCTCACGAATGTGTTAGCAAAATGTTGAGTTATTAATGTCGTTAGAGGATTAGTCTGGGGTTTCAGAGGAAGTGCACCCGCCATTTTTGGTTCTCCCTCTAGACGCCATGTGTACAAGACTCATCAGTCTAAAGAACTATGATGTTACCAGGCAGGAGAAAAGGAAGTTAGTGAAAAAGGAAGTACTGTTATGTTCCTGTGAACTGAAAATAGAGCTCCTAACCGTCACCAAGTATAATGTTGGGCCAGATTATGCTTGCTTTAGCTTTGAATAGCTGTCTTAATTTAGATTTGAGACCGTATCTTAGCTGCGGAAGTGCTCCCAATTTCCCAATTTTCTTTTCTTATTTTTGGTGTGGAAGTTTCTGCTATCTTAGGGTTTGGTTGTCAAAGAGACACTTTGATGTATAGACAACTCGATATAAACCATTTCCACAAACTTAGGTCGAACGCCAATTCAATGCTGTTTTGTAGTGCATTGGAATCGGGACCGGCTTGCGATTGTGATGTCCATACAGTTCAAATCATGACGTACGGATCTATTGTCCCATGGCACACTTAATTCTTCGGAAGTGTTTCTAATTATGTTAGACTCTCATTAATAATGTAGAAACGGGTCTGGAATGCCACTCTATTATCCACGAACAATAGCCTGCCACCCCTGCGATACGACATACACTGCAGCAAGTCAACCCAACCAACTGTTGGGCAATAATGTCGCCTTTTTGTGAGGCAGAAATTAATGCTCCAAAATTAAGCCATTTTCATAACACCCAACAATGTAGCAATACCTTGCCAAACAGTTGACGAGGTTGACAATTACCCCAATGCTTTAAAGCAACTTTTGCCTTAGAAATTAGGTAAAAATTGCCCAATAGTTGGTTGAATTGACCAGATCCTTAATATATTTTGCAGTGTATAACGGGAACTGCGATCCTAAAAAAAATAGAATCAGCTCAGCCGAATATCACGTTTGAAGGGTCAGATTAGTCCGTAATACTATTTTTGTTCGTCGTTTCTTTAGTAAATTTCTTCACCGCGTTTCGGTGTTAATGCCGAGTTGCGTCTGAACTTGGAACTTTCCGTTTGTACACAATGTGATATTTTTTACACGGTGACATATAACATCCATTACTGTATCATGTTCATGTTTGATCCTATGACATTATCTAGCGTAAAGAGCACAACGGTGTTTTTTTTTACTGGAAATTATTAATTGTTTTAGCTTGTGCGCGCGCATCATTATTATCGTTTAACATTTATGCAAATTTGGGTGCACTTTTGGCGCTGAAAGTTGTACCATATATCTCACCCTATCTTCCCCATCATAATGCGCATTTACCTGGATAAATGAAGCTACGAAACTCATGTTTGGCAAGCGAGCATTTCATCCAAGATAAGATTTACGGAAGATGTCAGTTTGTGCCACTTTGGTTTGCCAAATTACGTCATGTGGTGCTTCTTTTACACGCTACTTTAATGTGGTTTTTCATAATATCTGTGATAATTTTTGAGCTAGTGGAGAATTAACCTGACGGCAGTATGAATTTCGATGCAGTGAGTACTTTAATACTTTGCATGGTTTGTAAAAAATACTTTGAAGGGGGATTTAATAATTTGAGGAGAGGGTAGATGGAAAGTAATTTATAGGCAACAACCCCCACCCCCTTCATCTTTTAGGAATATTTCGTGCGCTAGCTTAAAATATGTTTTACGCACTATTTATCGTCTCTAAGATAATAAACTGTGAATGTAGCTTCTTGGAATTAGCATTCAACTTTTTTTCTCTAATATGGGATTATGTTTCATTTGAAGCACTAATCATTTTTAGTATGTATGAGATTATATGAGATTATTTTCAGCATTGTTATATTCACATCAGGCGATTCGGATATACGATTTACTTATGGACTACTTGACTATTTCTTTCAGTGAAGTATATGATTATATCTTTAGTTTATTCGATGAAAAGTTAGTATAATTTTTCAACATTGAATCCATGCTGTATCATGACATCCAATGTCACGGTCTGTCAATACTGCCAAAGTAATCTAATTTTCATTTCAGGGCGCAGTGGCTTCGGAATTATAGATAGCTGTATGATCTTCCGATTGAATTAATTATCGTAATTATGTGAATAGACCCCCTAAATGGGGAAATAGACATCCTAAATGAGGAAAGAGATATTTACATACCACCCGTCGTTCTACGATATCATAATTTCATGTCGATGATCATGAGTTTAGGGGAACGGTTGAGTCAAGATTGGGATCGGCTGGATGATGCCTCGACAAATCGTTTTTATAAAGTTAAAGACAAAAACGACTAGTGATCATTTATTACGCGAACGAATTGAGAAACTGGTTAACATGAGAGACAAGGTGCATTTTTAAATGTACCATAAATTAAGTCATTCTTAAATGTTTACTTTTTTAACTTCACTTTAAAATCGACTTGGCGAAACACCACTTTGTTATAACTCAGCTACCACATCGCGCTGTATTCCCCCACACACGCACATCCGCCCTACGCACACTACACTCACACCGACTCACTCGCGCGCTCCTCCTGCAAGAACTTCTTATGCAGACGACATGTGTTGAACGATCATCCACGCCCTGCCGACCGATCCACGGTGATCGCTACATGAACAAATTAGCGTTGAACTTAAGTTAGGTGATGAGCTGTGCGCGCCTGTTCCTACTGTTTGACCGTGATTAATAGTCATTGGTTTTGTTTAATCGCTGCTGTAATAGTTTGCTATTTGCCAATCAAAAGGGCACTATAGGCTGCGATTACCAGAGGGGATTCGTAGATTATTTTGAACTTGACTGCGTGTACTTTCTTCAAATGTTGGCAAAGTCGTAATTGTTCGTTTTCATATAATGTTAGCGATGTGAACTTGGCTTGCGGAGTATATCTTCTTTTGACAATAATTATATCATCTTGCGTAAACAGGGACTTCAAGATTTTATCGGATAATGATTTGACGTTGATGTCATTTCCAAGTCTTCCAATCAACCATCATCTATTCTTTTTGAGCATGCGTCGTGAGTCCAGCACAGAAAACAATGCAGTAACTCATCCAACAGTTGGCAAATTTGATTTTCTTTAATGACGACGTGAAAATGTATGGACTATCTAAATATGGACTTCTCATAGTTCTTGGGAGCAAAGGAATTTACATCGTATTAGAAACTGACGTCTGACTTTGAGAACTTTCAAACTTGTGCTCATCTTATTTTTTTTAAACTCTTCTTTAGCGATGGTATTTCCATTTGGATTTCGATGATACTGTTTGGAAGTTCTTTGGACATTTTGAGATTGTATTTTGACATTTGATTTTAGAAGGACAGCATCATGATGAACGGCATGAACGGAGTCTCGGATCATCATTATTACAGCAATTTGGTAACACATTTTGTCTTAATAGTTAAAAAGAAATGGGGAAATCATTTATAAGAATAGGACCAAAAAATTTGTTTAAACTATATATTGAGGTTTGGAAGATAAAAATACGTATGTGACCCTAAAACGAATATGTCAAGGTTTGTCAAGATTAATTTATAAAGATTCGAAGTGGTGTATCTCTGGTGTATCTTATTGTGTATTCAAATTAACTGCATATTTGTTATCAAGTATAATTTAGTATTAAATGGAATAGTATGGCTATCTTGGGTTAAAAAAAGAAGTTTGTTCTACTTTTCATCGTTGCTCCAAAAAATGAGCGATTGCTGTCAAAATAATGTTGATATTATGAAGTAAATATTTCTAACTACATGAATTCGTCATTCTGATGAATGGTTTGTTTACGTATATCATAACCATACTTTGTCATTTATAAATATCCCAACGAACTCTAGAAAGGGAAGCACTGATTCGTTGTGGTAATTTGTCTTTCTTTAACTCGATATCGTGTCAAGAAGAATTTGATTAAAAGTTAATTTGGTTATCCTTTGCCACATCCACGGCCTTCTTCCTCATTTTACTTCTCTTTCCAAAAATTCTCAGAGGACTTTTTGTTTTCTGCTTCATCATGTAGGCTAAATTACCGCCTAAAAGTCTTCTGTCACACCAAAATAAAAATTGACAACTGCCATTTGCGTTAACGGAACTATTGTATGGTTTTTCTGTCAGTCTTATGTCGGTTGATCTGGTGTGACGAAGGTTTATAATTAGTAAATCCGACACAAACTTGATCTTGGTTTAATAGACTTTTAAGCTCATCCAGCGGCCCATGTTGATGGAGTCTATCAATGAAGGGGGTATATACTTGTTTGTTTAGAAAACAATAATGAAGTTATAGATGCTAGGTGTAAGGATGCATGTTTCGATGTGATAAAAGATCACTTCTTCACGCGTTTTCTGTCGTTGCAAGAAAATTTGTTTCATAGTGAGGCTGTGAACGACCGATTGATTAGTAACCAGTGCATGTGTTCATTATGTATTCATAAGTTAAACAAAGGTGAAGAGTTATTAGATTTGGTTCTTAGAAAGTAGGGTACTAAATGATTTTCTTTTTAGTTCCATAACCCTAAATTTCGAGTGCAGATTTTTTTTAAATTTCATTTTTAAAGTATTATTTGAGTTGTGACGTATAATATTTGTTGGGGTTATATACTTTTCATTGTTTTTATTATTGTGTGTTATTAAATAGATTCAAATGGTTGTTGCACTGGCACATGCTTCCATGCATTCACTGAAGCACAGTAGTGGTTGCAGCACCCCCCCCCCCCCCCCCCCCCCCCCCCCCCCCCCATCCCTCTGGCTCCGAAGTCCCTGGGAAGAGACATACTCAAATAAGAGCGAGTGACGCTTTCCCATACCTGTTTAACTCCCGATTCAATTGATGTGATCGGTGACAAGTTTAAATACTTTCAGTACGTCTCCTTCACGGTATTATGCGATTATCAATATCAAGGTGAGCTCTTATTAAAAGAAAACTTACCTGGGCGGTGTTTCACCAAGATAAAAAAAGGACATTAAGAACGACTTCATGCACGACTGGTACCAGTTCTTGCACTGAATGATCGAGAATCTTATACGGATAAGGCTCGTTAACATACTCCAGTCTTTCTTAAAGTCGTGCGTAACTTTAAGAACGACTTGGTGAAACACAGTCCTGCTTTCCATTTCCTGTGGCAGTTAACACAACTATATTGATATCTAGCGCCGACTGTGATATCTTTCATGGCCGCATTGTGTCATCTCGACCCATAGAAATAAGTTTGAAATTGAAAGTTTTGACCAGTATTTTGAGCCCTCCAGAAAAAGGAGCCTCAAAGGTTATTGGCGTGTTTAAGAACATTTAATAGTTATACGAAGTTTCAAAGTGATCGTTCTATCACTGTCTATGTAATAAGATTATTTAGAACGTTTTAGGGAACGAAATCGCGACAAGTATAGAAACATTTTCCATCAGTGTGTATATTTACTACGACTTTCGTAAAGTCGTGTGTGATACATTTAGAAACATAAATAATGTTTTTTCTTCATTTTTGGATGACAAATAAAGAACAATTTAAGTCTGATAACAAGTCAATACCAACCAACATTATGCCTTATGTCTATGGCAAGCATTAAAGCTCGCTTTACTGATTAGCAGATCAAAAGAGCCCTGATAATAATTATTGCCGTTGATACAAATTATCTGATGTAAGACAATCAAAGCCCCATTGAAAAACTCGCAAAATTTGGCCATACTTTTTCCCTGTGCAAAAGTCTATGAGAGAAGTTTTTGTTTTTTGCTGGAGTTTTTGTTTGGCAAACAAAATTTATGCAACGGGGCCCTGGATAGTCTGTCATTTGGCCTGATTCACTGGCCTGTGTGTTGCTATGTCGGTGAATGATCTTGCAATATTCTTTCTATTCAGTCACTAATAAATATCATCTGGTCAGCACATTATAACTCTTGGCTTGAGAGGATAGATTACTGTCATTCATCAACTGACCTTCCCAGGGTGGACCCGGGGGATGGGTTTGGCATTTTAGGATTGTTTCCAGGGGGGTTGTTGTCCGACAATCACTTCCTGATGGTCTTCCTGTGTCCAAGTCGTTCTTAAAGTTAANCCCCCCCCCCCCCCGGGTCCGAAGTCCCTGGAAAGGGACATGTCCAAATGAAAGCAATTGATGCTTGGCCATACCTGTTTTCCTCTCGACTCGATGGATAGGATCGGTGACAAGTTTAAATACTTTCATTATGTCTCCTTCGGGGTATTATGCGATTATCAATATCAAGGTAAACTCTCAAGAAAACTTACCTTTGCGGTGTTCCACCAAGATAAAAGGGAGATTAAGAACGACTTTATCGAGAATCGGATACGTATTAGGCTCGTTAACGTACTCCAGTCTTTCTTAAAGTCGTGTGTAACTTTAAGAAGGACTTGGTGAAACACAGCACTGCCTTCCATTTCCTGTGGCACTTAACACAACTAGCCTGATATCTATCGCCAACTGTGATACCTTTCATGGCCGCATTATGTCATTTCGACCCTGAGAATTAGGATTAAATTTTAAAGTTTTGACCAATATTTTAAACCCTCGAGAGAAAGGAGTTCCCCAAAGATTATTAACGTGTTCAGAAACCTCGAATAGTTCTATGAAGTACCTAAAATGTTTCAAAGTAGCTGTTCTAAGTAACTATTTGGAACTTTTAGGGAACGAAAGTCCTCCTTATATACAAACGTTTTCCAAAAGTGTGTAATACTTAACCAATTGGCTACATGTAATTATGTAATTCCCACAGACTTTGTTCTGGGACTACCCAGCCCCATAATCTTGGTTAAGACGATTTCGTAAATTCAAAATATTAAATTCACATGTGAATTATTCGTAAATGTAAATGTCTTTCATTTTTTCATTTTTTGTTAAAAAATCATCAAGAATTTAAGTCTTTTTAAAAGTCTTTTTGTCTATACCAAGCATATAACTACGATATTTTAACAAGCTCTGTGTTTCACTAAGATGAGCCTAGATCTACGTACAACTCTACGAATGACTGGTGACCCTTTCTGGCGCTGAAGGAAGGGTCATCAGTCTTTCTAAGAGCCGTCTGTAGACCTACACACAACTTTATGAAACACAACCCTGGAGAGCATGGGGTTATTACCAGTGATATACCATATGTCCAAAAAAAATGACAACGGGGCTTTCAGGATTAATAACTTTTGAAAATGAATATGAAAATGAATGCCGTTTGGCATGTCGAACATATAACTATTCACCTATATCTGGTGAAAATGTCAGGAGATTAGCTTCATTGGTTACAGAGAAATGAAGCTTTTTGTAGCGGATGTCATAATTCCGTTCTGCACAAGTTTGTGAGGACGGAGACGTGTAAAGCACAATGGTTACTTCAACTTCCAATCTGCCAATGTTTCACTGGTCAAAATGAATGTTACTGTCTCTATCCTCACAAACTTGTGCAGAACGGAATTATGACATCCGATACAAAAAGCTTCATTTCTTTGTAACCACTCAAGCAAATCTCATGAAACTTTCACCAAATATAGATGGATAAATATATATTCGACATGCCAAACCGCATCTATTTTCATATTCATTTTCAAAAGTTATTAATCCTGAAAGCCCCGTTGCCATTTTTTGGGGACATATGGTACATCAATCGATATTGGGCGATGTATTGCTATGTCGGTGAATGATCTTGCAATATTCTTTCTATTCAGTCACTAATAAATATCATCTGGTCAGCACATTATAACTCTTGGCTTGAGAGGATAGATTACTGTCATTCATCAACTGACCTTCCCAGGGTGGACCCGGGGGATGGGTTTGGCATTTTAGGATTGTTTCCAGGGGGGTTGTTGTCCGACAATCACTTCCTGATGGTCTTCCTGTGTCCAAGTCGTTCTTAAAGTTAAGAATTAATGTAAGAAAGTTAAGTATGAATTAAATAACGGTTGAAACACGCTTCTTGGTGCTATACTACCCAGGTCCTTAATGACTGAGTGCTGGATTGTGTTTCAGAAAGGTGTTCGTAGAAGTACGCACAACTCTACGAACGACTGGTGACCCTTTACTGCGATCCTTTGTATCTCCTAGCGCTCAACCTGAGAAAGGGTCACCATTCGTTCATAGAGTCATGCATCAAAGAGTCATGAGATACAAACAGCTTTATGAAACCTAACCCTGGAAACAGACACCCGTCTTTCACAAGGTCTTTCTAAACGTTAGCATCAATTACGGATGCACCCTCAACGCGCATTGTACCGAATTGATTCACTTGATTCAAAATCATTTCATACCCCTTTAAACAAACTACGCTTCGCAAAATGAAAATTAACGGGAATACAAAATTTGAAGTCAATGCGTTGGTATGTGGTGGCTGCTAGGACGGGGGATGATATCTCGATACTGATGCATGAAATTAGATTTACATGTTTTCATTGGATCTTGTTCAAGTGCCTCTAAGCAAATCGCCTCTGTCAACATCAGACTTGCGTCAATTTGTTTGAGGCTAAGGCCAACTTAAGAAGATCGAGAAGTAAGTGTAGGCCTTCTGGCATCAGTTTCAAAGTAAACGATGCAGATAGTAATGTCTACAAATCGATGCATCAAACTGTAGAATAGCTTCAAGCTACGTTTATGCATGAATGATGATCA
Source organism: Temnopleurus reevesii (assembly GCA_036244855.1). Taxonomy (NCBI): domain Eukaryota; kingdom Metazoa; phylum Echinodermata; class Echinoidea; order Temnopleuroida; family Temnopleuridae; genus Temnopleurus; species Temnopleurus reevesii. The sequence goes on along the minus strand of BQKZ01000221.1, from coordinate 106,870 downwards.
ATATTTAGATGCTCCTAAATGTCCTAGGGGTGATAATGATGATGCTACCTTCAAAATTCTTTGTCACCGTCCTCCTACTTTCCTCATGAACATAGTACATTAGGAGAATCCTTTTAAATGTCACGTTAAATCATTGCCTCTCTATACACGCGTGTACTCGCAATCACATAGAAAACACTTACACATACATATACAAACACTTAAATACCCAAGCACGCATACGCACGCACATGCACCGTGATTATTTCAGAGCTTCGGATTTGATGTGCCCGTGTCATGAGTTTGCTACTTCTATAGTCAATGATTTGTATGTGTACGTGTGCGACACACACCCAAGCTCGCCCCCTTGGCGATATGCAATGCTTAATATTCCAGGGACCTCTCTATTCCGCTCCTCCCATAGGGATATTTCAGTTCCATCAATATTTGTCATAAATGAAACGGAAACTGCAAACAATAATGACAACTGAAATGTGTACATTTTACATCGTGTATACATTCCCTTAAATATCAGTTGAAATCATCATTTCGATATCGATTG
>BQKZ01000221.1:83830-102775 GCA_036244855.1 Temnopleurus reevesii | reverse complement strand
TGGGACAGTGAGTGTGAAGACCTCAAGGTCGATCTGAACAAAGCACAGCAGGAACGCAGGGAGAAGGAACTGTCCTGGAACACGGAAAAGGCCAAATTGAAGAAGGAGATCGAAGAGCTCACGTATTCTTTGAGTAAGAGCGAGTCGGAAAGCAAAAGACATGTGAATGAATTGAGGCAACGGCTGGAGGCAGCTACTGAACTGGTAGAGACTTACCGACTAGGTGAAAACAAGTTCAAAGAGGAAAGGCGGCGATTACTGCAACAGGTAATAAAGTTGTTATCCTGAATAAATTGTTACATGCACTCTGTGCAGACTTGACGTGATAAACAAGGAATTTGGATTCTTGGGAAAAGTCCTTGCCAAATGAAGCCACCATTCATAATTCAATTTTGAAGACGGAATTTGCATCTTTCCAATCAAATAATTATATTCGGACTTTCCATCCGTTTGCTTTCTTGTTTAAACTCTTCTTGAATTTTATCTCTAGAGAAGAATTATATATTTTATGTTATGTTACCAACAGAAAAACGTTTTATGTATTCCCATCAAATGAAGTGAAATGCAATTCCAATGTCCCTTCATATTGCTGTTGAAATCAGAGACGTCAAACATGATTTTTTTTTTTATTATACTGATCCCACACAAATTATAACGTTAAAGGACTGTTGTGCCAGGAAAAGTTGATTCCTCAAAACACTTTCTAGATGTTTTTTCTTTACCACGTTTTCGTACAGATTGAAGATAAAGAGTCCTCCGTCCAGACGAAACAGAAGGAAATCGAACGGATCCAAACGCAGCTGAACAGCCAGCAGAAACGCCTCGAGCGGGTCAGGGTTGAGATCCTCGACCGCTTCCACCGCGAGGAGAAGGTCTGGAAAGCCGAGATCACCGCCAGCAAATTCAAACTCGAAGCGGAGACCAAGTACTTCAACGACGAGGTTGGGAGTTTACAGAAGCGGCTGGAGAATGAGTCTAATGACTACCAGTCGCAGAAGGAGCAGTTGAATGAGTCAAAGGCGGAGCTGGATCGGTTGAGGACAGTCATGGGGAACGCGGACAAGGAGATGGAGACTCTTAGGAGCGAGAAGGAGAGGGAGAATCTCGCCGTAAGCAACTTATTCTGTTACTATTATAATTTCCCTTTCTAGGTGTTTGTTGGATAGCCAAGATATTTTTTTCGACGATAAACCACTTAGTTTTTCTTTTTAAAGGATTTTTTTTCAATTCTCTTGGTATATTTTGTAAGCATTCCCTTCTAAATGGATTTTGTGCAAGCTTTGCTACCAATGTCGCATCAGTCATCGATTTCAAAATATCTTTGGTGATAATTTCATGATAGACACTGATAGAAAGATATGATTCTCGCGTAATAATTGACACTAATTATTGTGTAAATTTTACAAAAGACTCAGCTATAAAAAACGGAAGTCCTAAACCGATACCGCTGCATGATTATATAAAATAAGAAACGACACAAATTGACATAATCATATGCACATGTTAAATCATTGTTTGCACGCTTAACGGTCTCGACAGAGCAACTAACTTGAATTTGGATAATCACAGACAGGTAGTCTTACATAAGTCATTTACCAGTTATAACAATACATTTTTAAATTTATCTCGTTGTGAAATCATTGTTTATTTAATCCATTTGCAGGCCAAGAGGTCTCGACAAGTCTTGGAAAACGCGCAACGTGAGAAAGAAAAGCTAGCAACCAACCTTAGTCAGGAGAAACACAGACGGGAGGTATTACAGAAGACCTTTGCCAGCGAGAAGGCAGGTTGGGAGGTGTCGAGGAACGAGATGATTGCTAAGATCAATCGAGTAAGTGAATTATTCAGATTGAACAATAATAATGATCAGATTTTCCAATATAAGTTTTGTTAGATAAACTTGATTCGGCTGTTGGCAATAGCCTATTAAAAAAATTAACTAAAGGTTTTATTCAGTGGCCCCGAAACATTTTCGTAATGCGAGGCTTTGGGTGAGACGTTGTACTCGATCAAAGCTTACCATCGCAAAATTTTATGGAAGCGTTCTGGTTTTAATTTGTAGATTGTATCAGCATGGTTACTGAATGGATAAAGCTGAGTTCTTGCGTTGTTAAATGAAATAATATTCTATCAAATTTTGTAGGCTTATTATTTTCATGCGACAGAACGTTCATCATCGTACAATTTATTTTGTTGTTTTATTTGAAGCGTAGATGATCTTTATGATTAATTATTATTGCAGTTATTCGACACTTTTTTCGATGGGTCCAACTGTGGTCTTGAAGCTCAGAATGATCTTCCTCTTCTGTGTATCATTCGTGAATCATTTACCTCTTGATCTTCAAATGATAAATGCAGATTTGACAGTAAATCGTAATTGTTACTCATAATCTTCTCATAATTCGAAGTATAGGAAAGACTATTGTCACAATATTCAGGATATCACGATTCCTAACCGAGAATGTTTGTGATTCTTTTTCACAGCATCTCGGTAAAGCATGGTTAATAAGTGTTTATCCATGCTGGGATAAGGCAAGAATTATTTCAATTACCACAATGTGTTACTTTAATGCGTTAAATTTGAGGATTCATCACCATGTTGACCGCATTCATGAGTAATTTTCTAGAGATTCTAAGCCGCAGCTTTAGGGTTGGTTTATGAAATTATCTAGAAAAAGCTTTAACCACATTCTTTACTAAATTTTTCATTACTGTATTTGTCTTTCTTTAACAGAATGTGGAAATAAATACACTAAATTGAATTGAACTAACATATTTTACAAATAAAGGATCCTCTTTAATTCTTGTGATCTGTGAGATATGCCACCATTTTTGGGAATAAAGTAAACCACCCACCTCCTTTCGAACTTATAGTCAACATTTTTGCATATATTTCTCGTATGAATTTTTAGTGATTTTACCATATTTGAGAATGAGATTTAAGATAACAAATGCTTGATCTGCAGGCAGTGTTATTGATTTATTGTCTTAATTTTTCTCCTTTTATCCTAAATTAGAACTAAGTGTTCCTTAGTGATGCCTCATTTCTAAATTTCGCTACTCTCATTTTTCTTTCCCGCCCAGCTCGAGCAGCAGACTAAGCTCAAGAAGGTAAAACTCGAGGATCTACAAACCCGTCTCCAGGCTTCCTGGGATCAAGAAAGAGGCGAGCATAAACGACTGTTGACGGAGGCTAATTACCGGGTCATGGAGATGCAGAAGGAGGTGGAGAGGAGAGACAGTCAGAGAAGCAGAGAAGGGTCAGCGTCAGAGGGCGTGCTTGCGAAGAAGCTGCTGGAGGATGAACGCAGGAAGTCGACCGAACGCATTCATGATGTGAGTATGACGTAATCACTGCGAGATGAAAAGATAAAGATACTGGACAGAGTAAAGAACTTCCACATCAAGCTTTCAAAATATCGCCAGCAGACAAAAGGGAGCTTCTCTGTCAGTCAGAAAACATCTTTGATATATGACCCCGTAACATAAAAGAGATACAGTCAAATTTGCGATCAATTGCAAACTTTTGTACACGATTTGCCATAAAATTAAGATTGATATCCATCGGTTCATTTATTGGAAATGTTTTTATGTGCCCCTTGTCTATATTTCTTTGATAAATAAATGGTAAGGAAGTTTTTTTTCGCGCAAGAGCCTTGTTTTGTTCAATGTATTTGCCTTTAGATGTCTTTGCCCTTAGATTTTATAGTGAATGATATTTATGTTTTATATTGACATTTTGCTCCGTTTCTAACGCTAAGATGGTAGTTTAAATGAATGGCAATCAAATTATCATAGATAGAGAAAACAATGTATTCACACTCTGAAGTAAGATATGTTTCTCATCACTCTTTCACACTCAGCTTGGTGCCGAATTACAGAAGTCGAAGGATGGTCACAAACGTATCGGTCAACTCGAGTCTAGGTATCAACGGGATAGGGAGCTATGGAGGAAAGAACGGAGTGATTTACAGAAACGACTGCAGGACAGTCTAGCAACAAGACGACTGGAGCACAACAAGGTCGATAGTTTGATGCAAGAGGTAAATGAAATCTTACTGAGTTTGCCCAAATGGCAAAATATGTTAACGTGCATTATTTTTCTATTCGAAAAACTGGTAATACTATCTCCTCAAATCGAAATATCAAAAGTTCTGTGATGTTAGTAGATCTTTTATATCTTAATATCTATCTGAATAAATTTAAGATAAACATGAACACGTAAACTAGTTAAGTGTGCTACAGACAATAGAACCGTATGCCGTATATTCAATTGTGCGGACACAACAATCGCAGGCCGGTTCTGATTTGAATAGCATTACAAAGGACTGTTAAATTTGCGTTCGACTTGATTTTTTTTTTATAATAGCTTATTTCGTGTTCATGATAAAATGATGAATGCATTAATGAAGTCAACTCCTAATTTTATTAAACCGTAGCTGAAATTACTCATTTAGATCGTAGGTGCTGCAGCCGGTGATCATTGCCATTTTTACATTGCTCTATCCCTTTCTTGTCGAACGACAAACAGGGGAGCAGCAATTTCCATATTTTAGCGTCTTTTGGAATCGTGGTCAGTTTGGCTGATTTCATCATTATTTGAAACAATGAACTATTGTTTAGTGTTTTATATTCCTTTTGGATACTTTCTAAAAAGAATTCACAAACATGGCATCTTGATTTTATTTTCCTTCAGATACACTTTTACACTATATATATTGATTGCTTTCTTGTCAAGATTGAATAGTAAGTTGTGAAATGTTTATCACACCAAAGTTTCTCACAATTTTCTTTAAAATTATAGCTTCAAAATTTAAAAGGAGCGGTGGAAGCAACCGATAGATTGACAAGAACTGACGTTCAAAATGGCGGGCGACATGAGCAAATCATCGTAAGTGTGCAGACAGTACGTATTCTATAACCCCTACTAACATTTCGTGTGGCTTTCCATCATTATCCTCATGTTCTTTGCTTTTTTGTTGTTGTTTGTGGATAAATTTTGTTACGATCAACGCTTTTTCTTTTAACAATTGTACTTTTGATTCATCATAACCACGGCTTTACCCTTTTGTGTTTTAGTATAATTATTATTGTTTCCAGATAGATCTTCAATCCGCTTGGCATGAGGTCATCTGATCCCATTTGTGTTCAGTCTGATGTTTTCCACCTGCTATTATTTTATATATGCAAAGCCCCGTGATAATAACAATCGTTGAATGATGATGATCATTGAGTTCGATGAAAAGTGGGTTTGATAAGTAAAGGAGCACTTTTACTTATACGAACAACAATGTTCAAAACTATATATCAAATAGTATTCACATATTTGTCTTTTCAACCATTTTTAATAATCAAACTCATCCTGAAACTTGTTAGTTGACAATTCATAAATTTGTGTTTTACTAGTTTTAGTTATCACCATCTACGATAGCATGTTCTACTTGCGTAGACTTCCCTTTGTCAAGTTTTCACAGCTTTCTTTCTTGTCGTAGATGATTTTGTTTGATTGCATGATATGTTATTTGTGTCAAATTTGTTCTCCGAAACTATGGTCAATGACATCATTAAAATTGCCAAGTTTAGCGAATTAGTGAATCTCACTAATAAGGGGGATATGTTTGTAAACAGCTAGTTCAGATTGAATTATTTTTTTTGCTATAAAGGTTTTATGAAGTAGAATGTACTAGTTGACATGCTTTTCATTATATTGTGCTTTATACATGAAATGTTGACCTCCATGCACAAAGTGATAATCATACGTTATCATATAGGAGTCATTCTGCCAAAGTTTATTACTTCGTTAGATGAATTAGCGAGTGGATATTGTGCGTAGCCATCCATTCATTTTCCTGTCATTACAAATCTCGAACTATATTATATTTGCATTCTCTTTCAAATTTTAAGAAAATGACATGAGTAAACAGGTTGATCTGGTGTTATCTGCAACGTCACTCAAGTGAAACAAAGTAGGGAAAATGCAAAAATATTCGTCACAAACTTCATATAACATACAAATAATGCATCATAAGACTTTTATTACTATGGACATTCCAAGAATATATAATAAATTTATGATTGAGAATTTTAACAATTTTACAAAACATGATTTTCCAAATTGGCAATGATAAAAACTTGGGCTATTGCTTGGTCATTACATCATTAGGTGGTGGTTTTATGCTCTCTCAAAATAGTTGATTGCCAAACCTTCTAGCTCATAGCGTACCATTGCATTGCTCCATCTCATATCATCATCGCTTTTTCCATGCTTCTATATATTCTCATCCACGCAGCAAAAAACGGTTGTCAAGACAACAGAAACCAAACCGCTCCAGAAGCCACCGCCAACCGAGGAGAACAACGCCATCTATCGGCAGCTCCGCAAGCAGGTGTCGGAGCCTGCTAACGTGTGTGCAACGGCTATGGAGAAGACAAATGATGCTACACCGCTTTTAACCCATAGACATTCGACATCAGACAGGCCGGCTACTTTTACATTGGATGAGGTTCTAATAACTTTCTTTATTTTAGATAGTTCCCCATATTCCATTTCCCTGTCTCCTAGCTCCTCTCTTTACCGTTCACCTTTATGAAAGAATGCCAAATTTTAAAAACATGGTGGCAACAATTATTTCATGCAGTGCTCCGCCGAACCTTCCCTATCCATGCCTCACCCTTTTACCACTCTTCCCTGTCTCATTCATCATCTCTCTCTCTTTCTTTCTCTCTCTCTCTCTATCTCTCTCTTTCTCTTTCAATCTCTCTTTCTTTTTCTCTCTCTCTTCCTTCCTCTCTCCCTCTCTCCCTCCTTGTCTGTCTCCCATTCCTCCTCCCCCTCCACCCACAACCCGCATGCACAAATCCTACTCCCTCCTATAGCGCCTCTATAATCGCCGTTTCTTTTTATGTTATCCCACCCAACAACCAAATTGTGTATATGAAGTATAAATCAATGTAGCTCAGAAAAATCTCAAAACAAAGAACATATCAATAGTTTATAAAATGTTCAGAAATAAGTTGATGAAATTGTTATTCATAAGAAAAAACACTGTCCTTTTAAAAGAATAAACTTCTTAAACGAATGAAGGAAATGATTAAAGAATGTTTTGCACCCCCGAATTCCCTGAAAACAAAATCTTCCCCTCCAAATTTACCATTGTGTTTTAAATGCTCCTCTGTGTACAATGTTTCTTGCTTTGTTTGAATAATGTTTATTTTTCCGAGGTAGTATTATACCATTACCTGAAATTAATTGATTGTATCTATCTGTGAAATTGTTTTCGTCGATTATCATATCATAAAAATTGTGAAATATTTGCCTCCTTATAATAAAAAAAAAACTATATTCTGCAGCTATTCTGTGTACAAATAATTAAAAGTGAGCAGATTTTTCGGCCACACCCATAAAAATGCTGAGAAATTTGTCTTTTCACAAACGATCTAGGAAATCAGAATTCCAAAAAATATAGAAAAATCAAGACGAAATTATTTTGAGTACTATTTACTCATTACTGTGAATTTACATGAAAACTAAAGAAATACTCTTTTTATGATCCCCTCAAATCCATATCGAGGGTAGAAAATCTGTAAGTAGTCAATTATATACTTACAAAGGGCAATACTCTTTTATTATTTATTCAACCTTTTTCTTAAGTTATCGAATGATGTTTTATTTTGCAATTGGATTTGAAGTTGCACATTTTCACCCCAAATAATTAATTTCCATATTCGCACCAGCTATGAGTTCGTGATTATATTCAAAATATACCGACCAATTGCAAATAATTTTGTCATTTTTAGCATGTTTTGGTATCATTATTGCGATTCATCCTTCGAAAATTCATTATATTCTTTTTGCAAAAAAATGTGCATGGTTTATGATATTCATGTGTGTAACCCTCAAGTAAAATTGGTGAAAAGGGATGTGTGGCCATCGTTTGATGATTATAATGTCTGTATTCTGAAATCGTTTGTTACTATTTTAGTAGTGGTCCTCCTCATTATCTCCTCTGTGTTGTTGAAAAGATGCTCGATTTGTTTGATTTTGGTGTATACAAATCTTATAATCCTGCCTGCATTGGTTTTACTTATCATTGAATGGTTCATGAAATTCGGACTAAGCTTTCTTAGGGTCTATATATCCACAATCCTTGATGTAATATTTGACTAGTTTCTCTTAATTCTGATTCTCTCAGTCACTTTACTTTGCACGTATTCTTTTCACGGCACGGTCCCATGGCAAAATGTGAATCTCTTTGGAGCTTTTTATCACATGATTACAAAATGTTTCCATTGATCTGAATAATATCCTTCTTCTCTTTGCATTGACCCCTTATAATTTAATTCTGCTTTGCTGGTACAGTGTCACCTTTTCGCCCATACATCATAAATAGTCACATCACGCATTATTTCTTTCTATTTCCTAATGATTTTTAAAGCACTGTTAGTATGGTGTCGGATGATTAGCGTAGATGGTATCTTTTTATGCCACCCTGGTCAAATATCGTGCCTGTTTCACCCTTCCCTCTTACTTCATTTTACACAAAGAAAAAAAAAGGATTGGTTTACCCATGATATGTTTTCCTTATCATTATTTTGTGCAATCTGTTTAAGAATATAAGCGGATTTACATCCCTTTTAACCTAGCTGGCTTAGCCACCCTTGCAAAAACACCTCATTTTTTTTTTTTAAAGAAAAGGCATTTTGTCTTATCACAACATCACAAATTTGACTATGATGTAATATCTGATAATTTTGTAAACGGCTGTTCCATCATTATGCACAGTACACCCTAGGCCCTCGCTTTTTGCCTCATTTCCCCCTTTCATTATATTTATACATCACATTTTTTCTGATACTTTTGCATTATTCTGATAGAAGGTTATCTGAAATATAATAAATCTCAGCCTCCGCCTCGGCAAAACTATAGCCATACAAACATAAAATAGTTCGATGATAGATTCGTTGTAAATAACCATATACACTCTTTAAAGGTTGGGCTACATGATGTGCACATACCTATTGGTTGAAATAACAGCTTATGTTTACCAAGTGGTGGGATGGTCTTTTACTTTGAGAAAGACTTGAATACGTACGTTAATGATTATAAAACGCACAAGATTCTCGATCATTCAGTTCATGAACTGATACCAGTCGTTCTTAAAGTCTTTTGTAACTTGGTGAAACACCGCCCGGACAGATTAAAGCCAACGGGGGCAACATATCGCTTTGGATTGGATGATTTTTAACCAATAGGTGTGTGTGGACGTTATGTTTTACAGTGTTGGATGAACTTTTGCCCAATCATTTTAGGAGTGTATGCCATTGTAATCTTAGAAATGTTGTAGTGGTCACTTTGATGTATACAGCATGATCGGTAACTTACTAACATTGCATTATTTCGTTCACCCCCTTCTTCTCCTATACTCCTTTCACTGCATCGTCATGATTGTCACGTGACCAGAATGCCAGTCCATCTGCACGTACTGGAATTGAAGAAAGGTAGGAATTTTCTGTAGTGTAGTCCCATCCATAGGGATTTATGTATGTGTCTTCATGTTTCACCCAACTTTGTTCTGTCCGAGTCATTTGAGTTGTTGTCCATGTATATGTCTTTTATTTTTTTCTTCGTCCAATAATTTTGTTAATTATTCTAGGCGCTCAGGCAACTAGCAATGGTCAAAGACGATTTGACTAGTTATCAGGAGAGAATTGAAACTCAATACGCCTTAAAACTCAAAAGGTAATTTTGTGGATTGTCTTCAGGCATGACAAGACATATAATTATTAGGCACATGGTGAACTAACCAACANTCTGGAAGATATCTTTATTGCTCATAATTTGTATTGCTCATAGTCCATCATCGGTGCTATCAATACAATTGTCTATATACACACCTGAAGATCATCTTTATGTTTTATATAGGCTATCCTTAGTGCTATTGATATAGGCCATCTTTAGTGCTATTAATATGCATGTTTCTGTAATGTTCATGAGACTATTTTGTTGAAGGTGACGATTGATGCTTTTCTATAATCGAAAGTAAACATCCCATCTCAGATGATGTTGCTCATATACCCATCTTCACGTGTATTTTTTGTATTTTGTGGTGTAACTTTGATACTCTGACCTTTGGTAGAATAAAACTTTTTTGGGTATGAAATACCACATTTTACCTTGCTCCTCTCGTATGACCCTTTTCTCAAAGTCCTGACTTTTCATTTTAATGATTAAAGAGCATATCTTATTGTACGACTGGTATATACATATCCAAATTCACATTGGAATAGGAAGCTATGGAGAAGGTGTTTAGCGATCGATTTGTTTAATAGAAATTGACAATGTGTAATTGTGGCTTTTAAACCCCCATTCAGTGTGGTTTATGTTCATTGTCTGATGAAGACGACCCTTAGCAACCGAAACGTCGTGGTCATTTACCTTTGGACATCTTGAGACAACTGATTAATTCCCCTCATTCAAATGTTAATTATATTTTCTTCATACTTTCTCCATTCAGATCATGGAAGAAAGGGAGCGCTACGACACCCTTCACGAGCTGGAGAAGGAAAGCTCGATGATCCAACTCAAAATGGAAGGGATGAAATGGAGACATGAGAGGGCGCAACTCTTTAATCGAATCGACGAGGTCAAGGCCAAGATGGCGGATCTTGAGAAGCAAGCTGGTGGCGAGATGGTAAGAACTTATTTAGGAGGTGGAGAATGATGGTTGACAGTTGCTTGAAGGTGCAGAGGGATGTTGCCTTCATTAAATCATTCAATTTGTAGGGTTGTTTAAATAGATTAGTTGTAGTGCCGAAAAGTTCAGAACTTTTTGCAAATTGATAGGGCTTAGGGGGATCCACTTACAAGAGTTCTAGATTTAGGGGTAATAAAAGTTTGGTTTCCTGACCTAATTATCCTTGGTGCCATTTGATTCTGGAGTTGAAGACGATATATACTCGTCTACCTCCTACCTGGGTTTGCTTTTCACACTTCACCTGCATGCATGGGGGGGGGGGGGCAATGTGACCGTAATGTTTTAGAACTGTGACGGGCATCTTTACACATATCTTTAAAGGTAAATGGTGAGAGCGAAGGAAAGTAAAGCTGTGCTGAAACATTTAGTTCTCAATTTCTTTTTTTTAATTCATCATCATAGATTTAACATTTTGAAAATTATTAATTGAAAATTATATTCATCCTGTTAACAATCTAAATTGAACAAGTCGACATAGAAGTAACTTTTATTATCCGAATGATCGGTTGCGATATATGTTGTACATCTTGTACATATGACTTCAAATGTTGCTTTACTCTTAATTGCCGAATGTACGCTCTAAAGATATAAAAGTAAAAGCAAACTAAACTTCAACTTTCATCTTGAATTTAAAGTCTTGAAACTTGAGCTCTATCAGTAGTAATTCCTTATAGAGATATCATTTGAAGGACTTTTTATCCCTTTCGCCTAGTTCCCAACCCTTCCTTCAACATGTGCCGAGTTAAGAAGGATCTGCTAACATCCTCAATGACTGATTCGATCCTTTGGAGATGATATAAAGATCACCCTATATAAACACTTCAGATTACAGTCATTTACATCAGTTTAGTTCAAGTCTCTATGCACAGATGTAAGTAGGGAGAAGGTGGCTTGTCAGTTATATAATTGCATTTGTTCCTCGATCAGAGATCTTTTTGCTCGTTTAACACTTGTTGGACCACGCACCTGTTACATCTAAACCATTACGTAATATGAACTGCGTTTCGATGGGCAGATTAATGCAAAAAGGATTGACATTGTGCTTGTGATATTTTTGGAAACAAATTTGCTGTACTCGATCATAAAGTAATAGTTATTCACAAGGAGAACGGGAGACTTTGAGAATTAAATGCTGTAATCTCCTCTGATATTATCTTTTATAAATCAACAGCTGCGATAGTTTTTGAGCTTTCATTTGCTTGCAGATTTGTTCTTCTCATCAATGAAGTTTTTTGCAAGATTATTGTTCGTTCTGGGGAATAGATCGCACTCCTCACAACAAACAGATGCAGTAGTAACAGAAGTTGCTTCTCTTTTCACTAGTTTAGTCGGGTGATAATTTTACATAGTAACGGCTAGAGTTGTGCCAGAATTTTGAATATCCATTATTTCGCATGGACCCAAATGTTAGATTCAAAACTTGATTATTCATCATACCTCTGATTCTTTTTTTTTTAATCAATGTCATCACTCATTTACCATCTCATCCACATCGTGTTGCATCCACAGAAGCATACAACACCCGGCTCCAGCCCCGTACATTCCCAACGAGAGGAGTCGGAAAAGCTTCTCCAGCGTCTCGAAACCGAAGTCGAAGGCCTTGATGGGGAGTGCTGGAAGTACCGGCAGTTGGCAGATGGTCTCAAGAACAAAATGGAAAGGGTATGTGTATGCAGGGGACTGTAACATAAAAGGGATTGCGATCAGTCGCAAATCTTAAGTACATGGTGTCCCATAGACTTACGATTGATCTCAACCGTACGATCGATTAGACAGCTTTATGTCACGGGGGCCCAGGTCATCATTTGCAAATAAAATCAACTTCCTTTTAATCATAGTTAATCAGGAGGATTGCCCTTGCTTTAATGAACTCCTTCCGTAATAACATGGATATGATGTTGTACTTGTATCAGGTAAAAGTTATTCGATCTTGAAGATGTGATCATTACTCTTTGGATTTTCTTAAGGTGATGTTCCCTCAGGGCGATTTGATTGTTGGATGATGAGGTTCTTGGAACTTTAATAGATCATTTTCAATTGTATAGCGATTTTACAAGTTACAAGCGTAGTGATGGGTAAGCACCGTGTACATCTGTAATAGTAATGTCTGTACTGTATACACTGGAATACAGAGTGATTTTTTATGTTTAACAAGCGAGACCTTCAATCTGTCTGGAATCGATACGTTACTTCATCTTGACACAAGATATTCGATTTTTGTTTGGTTCTTGTTTTTTGTGTATTGATAATTCGTTAAAATCATAATCTAAATCTATGTTATTTGGTTCCAACAGATTGTAACTTGTTTTATTTTGATTTTGATACTGAGAAAAACAATCTTTCAATGAAAGGTTTTATTGAAATCATTCATAAACAGAAGCAAATCATCAATATTAAAAATAATGATGTCTTCTTTCTCCTTTTTTTTTACCAACCCTTCAAGTTGACTGCGCAGAACGAAGAACTTAAAGCTTCTAATGACATCTTGAATCAAGAAAGAACTATATTACATGCCAAACTTTCCAATACTGAACAAGAGAAGTCCGAGAACGACGTTCGCATAAAGCGGGAACGAGACTTGTTCGAAATGGAGCGGGACAAGCTTCGAGATCTACAGATGGAACGAGATGAGTTGGAGAGGATACTACAGCCTCTCCAAACTCGGATCGATCACTTAGTGGCAGATAGTGAGGCAGTTCTTAACAAGAAAGAACAGTTGGAGAACAGTGTTAGGACTTTAAGTTCGATGCTAGATGAGGCGGAGGAAGCGAGACAGCGCGCTGAGAATGCCTTGAAAGAACGCGAACGAAACATGCAAAACGACTCCAGTCGATTACGACAAGAATTTGAGGAAGAACTTAGCTTGAGAGCCAAAGATAAGAACATGCAGATAGACGATTTGGAGAAAGAAGTTAGGACTAAATCGAAAGAGATTGAAAATCTGAACGAAAGGTTAAAATCACTAGAGCGGGATCTGGATGGTAGCAAGAAGTCTTTGGATGAGTTCCAGAAGAAGGATGAGGCGGAGCGGCAACGGAGTAGCCCTAGCGGAAGTCCGAAGGGAAGTCCGACAAGGGACCCGGAGCAGCTCCGGCAGAAGTTGGCCAACAAGGAGCGGGAGTGGTGCCAACAGAGGAAGGGGTTCGAAGACACTGTTGACAGGCTCGGCAGCACCCTCAAGGCTCGGGAAGCTGCTTGGGACAGTGAGCGTGAAGACCTCAAGGTCGATCTGAACAAAGCTCAGCAGGAACGCAGGGAGAAGGAACTGTCCTGGAACACGGATAAGGCCAAATTGAAGAAGGAGATCGAAGAGCTCACGTATTCCTTGAGTAAGAGCGAGTCGGAGAGCAAGAGACAGGTGAATGAATTGAGGCAGCGACTGGAGGCAGCTACAGAGCTGGTAGAGACGTACCGACTAGGTGAAAACAAGTTCAAAGAGGAAAGGCGGCGATTACTGCAACAGGTAATAAAGTTGTTATCCTGAATAAATTGTTACATGCACTCTGTGCAGACTTGACGTGATAAACAAGGAATTTGGATTCTTGGGAAAAGTCCTTGCCAAATGAAGCCACCATTCATAATTCAATTTTGAAGACGGAATTTGCATCTTTCCAATCAAATAATTATATTCGGACTTTCCATCCGTTTGCTTTCTTGTTTAAACTCTTCTTGAATTTTATCTCTAGAGAAGAATTATATATTTTATGTTATGTTACCAACAGAAAAACGTTTTATGTATTCCCATCAAATGAAGTGAAATGCAATTCCAATGTCCCTTCATATTGCTGTTGAAATCAGAGACGTCAAACATGATTTTTTTTTTTATTATACTGATCCCACACAAATTATAACGTTAAAGGACTGTTGTGCCAGGAAAAGTTGATTCCTCAAAACACTTTCTAGATGTTTTTTCTTTACCACGTTTTCGTACAGATTGAAGATAAAGAGTCCTCCGTCCAGACGAAACAGAAGGAAATCGAACGGATCCAAACGCAGCTGAACAGCCAGCAGAAACGCCTCGAGCGGGTCAGGGTTGAGATCCTCGACCGCTTCCACCGCGAGGAGAAGGTCTGGAAAGCCGAGATCACCGCCAGTAAATTCAAACTCGAAGCGGAAACCAAGTACTTCAACGACGAGGTCGGGAGTTTACAGAAGCGGCTGGAGAATGAGTCTAATGACTACCAGTCGCAGAAGGAGCAGTTGAATGAGTCAAAGGCGGAGCTGGATCGGTTGAGGACAGTCATGGGGAACGCGGACAAGGAGATGGAGTCTCTTAGGAGCGAGAAGGAGAGGGAGAATCTCGCCGTAAGCAACTTATTCTGTTACTATTATAATTTCCCTTTCTAGGTGTTTGTTGGATAGCCAAGATATTTTTTTCGACGATAAACCACTTAGTTTTTCTTTTTAAAGGATTTTTTTTCAATTCTCTTGGTATATTTTGTAAGCATTCCCTTCTAAATGGATTTTGTGCAAGCTTTGCTACCAATGTCGCATCAGTCATCGATTTCAAAATATCTTTGGTGATAATTTCATGATAGACACTGATAGAAAGATATGATTCTCGCGTAATAATTGACACTAATTATTGTGTAAATTTTACAAAAGACTCAGCTATAAAAAACGGAAGTCCTAAACCGATACCGCTGCATGATTATATAAAATAAGAAACGACACAAATTGACATAATCATATGCACATGTTAAATCATTGTTTGCACGCTTAACGGTCTCGACAGAGCAACTAACTTGAATTTGGATAATCACAGACAGGTAGTCTTACATAAGTCATTTACCAGTTATAACAATACATTTTTAAATTTATCTCGTTGTGAAATCATTGTTTATTTAATCCATTTGCAGGCCAAGAGGTCTCGACAAGTCTTGGAAAACGCGCAACGTGAGAAAGAAAAGCTAGCAACCAACCTTAGTCAGGAGAAACACAGACGGGAGGTCTTACAGAAGACCTTTGCCAGCGAGAAGGCAGGTTGGGATGTGTCGAGGAACGAGATGATTGCTAAGATCAATCGAGTAAGTGAATTATTCAGATTGAACAATAATAATGATCAGATTTTCCAATATAAGTTTTGTTAGATAAACTTGATTCGGCTGTTGGCAATAGCCTATTAAAAAAATTAACTAAAGGTTTTATTCAGTGGCCCCGAAACATTTTCGTAATGCGAGGCTTTGGGTGAGACGTTGTACTCGATCAAAGCTTACCATCGCAAAATTTTATGGAAGCGTTCTGGTTTTAATTTGTAGATTGTATCAGCATGGTTACTGAATGGATAAAGCTGAGTTCTTGCGTTGTTAAATGAAATAATATTTTATCCAATTTTGTTGGCCTATTACTTTCATGCGACAGAACGTTCATCATCGTACAATTTATTTTGTTGTTTTATTTGAAGCGTAGATGATCTTTTTGATTAATTATTATTGCAGTTATTCGACACTTTTTTCGATGGGTCCAACTGTGGTCTTGAAGCTCAGAATGATCTTCCTCTTCTGTGTATCATTCGTGAATCATTTACCTCTTGATCTTCAAATGATAAATGCAGATTTGACAGTAAATCGTAATTGTTACTCATAAATCTTTTCATAATTCGAAATAGGAAAGACTATTGTCACAATATTCAGGATATCACGATTCCTAACCGAGAATGTTTGTGATTCTTTTTCACAGCATCTCGGTAAAGCATGGTTAATAAGTGTTTATCCATGCTGGGATAAGGCAAGAATTATTTCAATTACCACATTGTGTTACTTTAATGCGTTAAATTTGAGGATTCATCACCATGTTGACCGCATTCATGAGTAATTTTCTAGAGATTCTAAGCCGCAGCTTTAGGGTTGGTTTATGAAATTATCTAGAAAAAGCTTTAACCACATTCTTTACTAAATTTTTCATTACTGTATTTGTCTTTCTTTAACAGAATGTGGAAATAAATACACTAAATTGAATTGAACTAACATATCTTACAAATAAAGGAGCCTCTTTAAATCTTGTGATCTGTGAGATGCCATCATTTTTTGGTAGACAAAGAGACAATAAAATATACCACGTACCTCCTTTCGAACTTAGTATAGTCAACATTTTTCCATATATTTCTAGTATGAATTTTCAAAGTATTAGTGATTTTTCCATATTTGAGAATGAGATTAAAAGATAACAAATGCTTGATCTGCAGGCAGTGTTATTGATTTATTGTCTTAATTTTTCTCCTTTTATCCTAAATTAGAACTAAGTGTTCCTTAGTGATGCCTCATTTCTAAATTTCGCTACTCTCATTTTTCTTTCCCGCCCAGCTCGAGCAGCAGACTAAGCTCAAGAAGGTAAAACTCGAGGATCTACAAACCCGTCTCCAGGCTTCTTGGGATCAAGAAAGAGGCGAGCATAAACGACTGTTGACGGAGGCTAATTACCGGGTCATGGAGATGCAGAAGGAGGTGGAGAGGAGAGACAGTCAGAGAAGCAGAGAAGGGTCAGCGTCAGAGGGCGTGCTTGCGAAGAAGCTGCTGGAGGATGAACGCAGGAAGTCGACCGAACGCATTCATGATGTGAGTATGACGTAATCACTGCGAGATGAAAAGATAAAGATACTGGACAGAGTAAAGAACTTCCACATCAAGCTTTCAAAATATCGCCAGCAGACAAAAGGGAGCTTCTCTGTCAGTCAGAAAACATCTTTGATATATGACCCCGTAACATAAAAGAGATACAGTCAAATTTGCGATCAATTGCAAACTTTTGTACACGATTTGCCATAAAATTAAGATTGATATCCATCGGTTCATTTATTGGAAATGTTTTTATGTGCCCCTTGTCTATATTTCTTTGATAAATAAATGGTAAGGAAGTTTTTTTTCGCGCAAGAGCCTTGTTTTGTTCAATGTATTTGCCTTTAGATGTCTTTGCCCTTAGATTTTATAGTGAATGATATTTATGTTTTATATTGACATTTTGCTCCGTTTCTAACGCTAAGATGGTAGTTTAAATGAATGGCAATCAAATTATCATAGATAGAGAAAACAATGTATTCACACTCTGAAGTAAGATATGTTTCTCATCACTCTTTCACACTCAGCTTGGTGCCGAATTACAGAAGTCGAAGGATGGTCACAAACGTATCGGTCAACTCGAGTCTAGGTATCAACGGGATAGGGAGCTTTGGAGGAAAGAACGGAGTGATTTACAGAAACGACTGCAGGACAGTCTAGCAACAAGACGACTGGAGCACAACAAGGTCGATAGTTTGATGCAAGAGGTAAATGAAATCTTACTGAGTTTGCCCAAATGGCAAAATATGTTAACGTGCATTATTTTTCTATTCGAAAAACTGGTAATACTATCTCCTCAAATCGAAATATCAAAAGTTCTGTGATGTTAGTAGATCTTTTATATCTTAATATCTATCTGAATAAATTTAAGATAAACATGAACACGTAAACTAGTTAAGTGTGCTACAGACAATAGAACCGTATGCCGTATATTCAATTGTGCGGACACAACAATCGCAGGCCGGTTCTGATTTGAATAGCATTACAAAGGACTGTTAAATTTGCGTTCGACTTGATTTTTTTTTTATAATAGCTTATTTCGTGTTCATGATAAAATGATGAATGCATTAATGAAGTCAACTCCTAATTTTATTAAACCGTAGCTGAAATTACTCATTTAGATCGTAGGTGCTGCAGCCGGTGATCATTGCCATTTTTACATTGCTCTATCCCTTTCTTGTCGAACGACAAACAGGGGAGCAGCAATTTCCATATTTTAGCGTCTTTTGGAATCGTGGTCAGTTTGGCTGATTTCATCATTATTTGAAACAATGAACTATTGTTTAGTGTTTTATATTCCTTTTGGATACTTTCTAAAAAGAATTCACAAACATGGCATCTTGATTTTATTTTCCTTCAGATACACTTTTACACTATATATATTGATTGCTTTCTTGTCAAGATTGAATAGTAAGTTGTGAAATGTTTATCACACCAAAGTTTCTCACAATTTTCTTTAAAATTATAGCTTCAAAATTTAAAAGGAGCGGTGGAAGCAACCGATAGATTGACAAGAACTGACGTTCAAAATGGCGGGCGACATGAGCAAATCATCGTAAGTGTGCAGACAGTACGTATTCAATAACCCCTACTAACATTTCGTGTGGCTTTCCATCATTATCCTCATGTTCTTTGAT
>BQKZ01000221.1:49558-76918 GCA_036244855.1 Temnopleurus reevesii | reverse complement strand
TCTCTCTCTCTCTCCATCTCTCTCTCTCTTCATCTCTCTCTCTTTCTCTCTATCCTTCATTTCCTTTTCCTCTTCGTTAGCACTATCTCGATTCTCCATTGTTGCTTTTCCTCCTCGCTCTACAAGTAGGTCTTCCCCATCTCACTCTCGCTTTCTCTTACTGTATACACACTCTGGACCTTTAAGAAATCCCCATAACAAGCTTGTTTTATTGCGTTACTGGTCATTTAAAAACTACCGTCTCCTTTCCTCGAACTAAATAGGAAAAAATCGAGCCCCAGTGCAGCGTTTCAGTCGGGAGACTTTCAGCGGGTAAGCTCCCCGGAGAGAGCTAGCAAGTGGGGTCGCGTGTCCGCGCTTCTCGCATGGGTTCGAGTCGCGTGTGCGACAGGCTCCGCTATCGCCCCACAGGCGCTCTGCTAGGCAGGTGCACCCGCTTATTACCTTCTTCAATTCCACATGTAGGCAAGCCCCCCCCCCCCCCCCCCCCAGGCCCCCCGGGCATCAGAACAGCGGGGTCAACGCCCCTGCTCTGAGCGGCCAGACGCAACACGGGCCCCCCCCCCCCCCTATTCACCCTAACCCCTCTCTCCCTCTCACTTTTTCCTTTCTGTAACTTTTAACTTTCCCACTTTCTCTCTATTTCACCTTCTGATCTTTTCTATCTCACATTTCTGTCATTCTCTCCTCGCTTGTCTTTCCTTTAAGTTTCCTTTAATTTACGCTCATTACCTCCTTCGATTCCACATGTATGCAACCCCCCCCCCTTCCGCTAAACCCCCTTATCTCCTTTTTTTCCTTTCTGTAACTTATAACTTTCCCACTTTCTCTCTATTTCCCCTTCTGATCTTTTCAAGCTCACATTTATTTCATTCTCTTGTGGCTTGTCTTTCCTTTCCTTTTTTCTTACACTTCTGCCATATCTCTCTCTCCCCCCCCCCTCTCTCTCTCTCTCTCTCTCTCTCTCTCTCACTCTCTATCTATCTATCTATCTATCACTCCCTCCCCTCTCTCTCTCCTTCTGTCTGACACATTTTCTCGCCTAACTTTCTTTTTTTTTTAATCCTTCTTTCCCTCTACCACTGCTTCTGTCCGTTCCCCCTCTCTATCTCACACTTATCCCATCATGTTTAGCGCACCTTTACGTTTTCATCCATCCTGATTGCGCATTTCCTTTTCCATGTTCCCTTTCCATATCTTCCCTCATCCTAAATGTTTTCTATTCACTGCCCCGCCCTTCTTGCCCTGTTACTTTTTGTTTAAGTTTGCCATCCACTTCTCTCTCTATCTTTATCTTATGATCTCGATCCCATTTGCGTTGGCCGTAATCAGCAATTATTCCTTCAAAAATAAAACAAAATAAACTTTCGCTTGATACGTTGTTATCCAAATCGTTTCTCTCCCTTTTTTGTTTCTTTTATTTATTCCGAAAATTCTTCCCTTATTCTTCCGTTGAATGTCATTTGGTTGAACTTTGAGTCCGTAAAGATAGAATACGATACGAGTAGGCGACAAAATGGAATACGTTTATTTCACTTAATTAGAAGGGTGGAAATTATCATTACATAGTTTTGGGCTGTATACCTCGACCATCTTTAGATGCGACTCGAATCGAAGTGAAATTTGACTCGCCTCAAACGTCGTCTGCTAAAGCGTCAATGAAAATTGAGTACGATCTCTCGATTTTCTCTTTCACCTTCCTCCTTTATTTGAGCGTCGACATAATCCCAACTCTTATCTCTCTCCTTTAGTTCAATGTGCATGATTATGATCAGAGCACCGTAAAATAGATTAGTACTGAAATCACTGCCGTGTGTCTTTTTGAATGACGCTTGAAACTTTTTGGGTGAATTTCTTGTAAAATGGTGTGATTTCATAGCGTCGCAATATATGCACACTCTGTCTCCCTCTTCCCCCTCTCGCTCTCTCTTTCTCTCCATATCACTCCTTTCTATTCCTCCCCATCTCGTCTGGAAGCGATTCGTCTAAAAAAAGAAATTTCACAATAGACCGAATAATGTTCCTCACGCATGGAATGATCAAGTAGTGTTGTATACGAAGCGTAGTCAATCAAAGCGCCGTTCCCAACGGGCTGGGGTCCTGGCTGGCGCGACTACATACCCCATTCCAAATTTTTACAAACCAACATCTGCTACGAAAACGATTACCATCTCTTGAAAGAGAAATGTCATATAAAGACGCTCCCCGGGGTTAAACTTCACTTAATGTATACGAATCTCCAAACTCAATGTCATGACTATATTATATCAATCCCCGGGGCCCTTACGCCGTTATGAAATGCACCATCAATTCAAAGTTTGTGTTGTTCTGTTTTGGCTGTTAATTGTCGTTGTCTGTGCATGCAGCAACAAAGACTATTGGCGGTCAGATAATAAATCAAAAATTATATTAACCGTTCAATGTACAGCATGCTATATTACCGACGATTTTACGATTATTATTTAACCATTGCAAGCCACGGCTATAATTTATAACTTTGTGGAAGTTTGCCTGTGTCTGGGATAATGTTTTGCATATCAAATTTCATAGAGCGAGTGGTTTTGATGTTGGTCCCGCTAACTTTCGCCTTATATTTGTATTTCATTTATTCGGAATATCAAATATCATAAGTAGTAACCAATATGATAAAAGAATTGTCTTTCCAAATGAAAACATTCCCAGTTATTTTAGAGACAAATTATTTACTGACGAGTTAATAAAAAGGCACTATTATAAAACAGGAATATAACGTAACATGCAGCATATATAGATATCGTATTCCATTTTATCCCATTCTATCCCATTTCATTATATTTCATATTTTCTTTCTTTTGATCTTTATTTCTAAGATTTATCATTCCACTGTATCCCACTTTACTTGATTTTAATTCATTCAATTTAATTATATTTCTGCTGACGATATTCGATTTCATTCCAATCCAAATTTCCATTTCGAACGGAATAAAATGAAATACAGCTGAGCAGCATACAACAAAATTAAATATGTCAACATGATATAGAATAACAGATCAGGTAAAATAACGAGAAATATGATCCAATTATGGAGCATATCTTTTGAGTCCCTCCTAATACATTCAATTCAATTTTTATCCTTTCCAATCAATCCTGTGCTTCTCCACACAAAATAATGGTTTTTATATTTGTATACACCATTTTTATTCAATTCTGTTCCACTAATGTAATTTTTTAAATTTTTAATTGATGTACAGATCAGAATTTCGTTGCCGTTAAAAATGCGGCTTTAGCAGCACCAATAATTACTTTTTCAACTTTGTCGACCAACTAAAGTGAATTTAATGCAGGCCAAACAGGAAATTGACCACCACCCCTCTTTTAATGTAATGACATCCGACATAGCAACAATTCAAAGGCTTTACTAATAGATGCAAATGTTATGCATACCCTTGACACAAAGGTTGCCCTTGACAACCCTAAAGCTTGCCTGAGGCATGCCCGACATAGCAATAAGAAATGTATGAAAACGGGATTCCAAGTATTGTAGTCTTATTATTATCAAACGGTTTAAGGAATATAACGTAACTGCGTTCGGTAGCAAGAAACGCACATCAATTTTGAATATATAAGTAATCCCTCCCATTCAAAGGGTATATCGTATTGACAAGGACTGAAGTTGAGGAAAGTTTTATGAGTGTTTCATGCAACAGCTTGCTGCATCTATCGTCACTTTTTGACAACATGACAATGTGTGTATAATCATAACCTTCATAACCTTTCGAGACGAAAAGAATAAATACCGATGTTTAATTAAAATGGCAGACAATTCTATGAATATGCAACTGATGGTTTGAAATTAAAGATTTTAAGGTTCTTTCA
Organism: Temnopleurus reevesii; assembly: GCA_036244855.1. Classification (NCBI taxonomy): domain Eukaryota; kingdom Metazoa; phylum Echinodermata; class Echinoidea; order Temnopleuroida; family Temnopleuridae; genus Temnopleurus; species Temnopleurus reevesii. Next base: position 73,063 of record BQKZ01000221.1, on the reverse strand, counting down.
TTTTTCTTCTTTGGTTTAGTTTGTTGCTGCACTGTGTATATGTGCAACTTTAATTTTCTTAACATTTCTGGCCATGCCCGTTTTCCCACTAACTGCCAACTTTCGCCGATATGTATTTTCGTATAGAAATGACAATCTCTTTGGTCCTATACAACATCAACATGATGTTCATGATTGTATATTGTAATGAATCTAAGGGTTTTTTTTTTCATTCAATTCTGAATTTCAAAAAATTGTTTCAATGTCAATTTCTTTTTGTTTTCTGCTAATAATTTCATTAACCTAAACTAAATTTGTATTCTGCTATAGATGATGTCAAAGATCGCCGTGATTGTCGAGTATTGAAGACGCTATGGAATCAAAATGTCTACAGCGTACAAAGTGCGATTGCGGTTTACTAATTGGCAGCGATCGAATAAAGTATTAAAATTATATCCTTGATTTTAGGCTTTCATTCTACATAGCAACGAGTGTGCTGAGCGAAGTGATCTCTCTTGTAAATCAATGCTTGCAACTCAAAAGAGCGTGCGGTCGTTTCTCGCCTCGCGTCGACCGGGGCCGCGTCGGCTATTCAACTCGGCAGCCTCCACCTGCTTGCGTTCACGTGCTCCTGTTTTTGCTCCTCACCCCCTCCCCCTTATCCCCCCTCTCTGTCCTCATCTCTCTTCCAAATTTTACACCAAAGTGATGAAAATATCGGGAAGGTTGTAAGAGAAAAGCTATGCTTCGAGAATAAATAAATAGGTTTTTATCGCTGCTCGAAAACCGGCGATGTAAGGCTCTTGTCCCGTGTGGACGGGATCCGATTCCTCCTGATTTTCATGGGTGACCTTTTAGAGAAGTCCTAAGCTTTCACTTCTTGACTGTATGAAGTCGTAAGAAGTGTGCAAGTTTTCACAGATCCCTTTGTGAGGACACCTCTTAGAATGTTTTGAATGATGCACGATGGAGGTGAGAAAGAAAAACAGGAGAGTCATTAAAGAAAGGGTGTTAATAATGGCTCTTTCGTTCAGTAGACCTCTGAGAACCTCACAGGTGGACCCGCAACAAGTGCCATTTTTGAATAAATTTTAAGCCTAAAATGGACAATCAAGTAAATTGGATTTAGAAAGGCCGAATTTATTCGATTCTGTGAAAAGTGCATTTGATATCGCTCATTATTTCGTTTTAGTAACAATAAAAAGTGTAATGTCCTTTTGAAAAAAAAACCCTAAGATTCAGCAAGTTACTGTTTCACTCTTGAACTTCAAAACACGGTAGTTCGCAGGGAAGGTGAGAGAAATCACAAAAAGAAAAAAACAGTTTGCAATGTTGGAGATGTAAAATAGGCAGGTTCACTGATGGATGCAAATTTTATGAGTTCTTTATACACAAAGGATGCTCATGACGACACGAAAGCCTGTCCGAGGCTTGTCCGACAAATCAACAAGTTATGTACTTATGCAAACTAGATTCCAAGTATTGTGCTTAAGTTATTACTTACTGGTCTAAGCGACATCACGTTTCTTTGGTCGTTGGCTAGAAACCTACATACATTTGAATATATTAGTAAACTGGCCTAATTGTCAACCGTTCCGAAATATTCTTGATGTCAAATTCCAATTGTTAACAATGCAAAAGTTGAACACAATTGAGGATAAGCATGAGGACAATCATAGTACTCTTAGTCATTTAATTTATGTTAAAACTCACGTCTTGCATATTTCGTAACGGTTGGCATCTCTAGAGATGTATTTCCTAATGTCTTTCTATCAATCAATCAGTCAATCAATCAATCAATCAAGAATCAATCAACTAATCAGTCAATCAATCAATCAATCAAGAATCAATCAACTAATCAATCAATCAATCAATCAATCAATCAATCAATATTATTTTCCAGGAAACGTACTGCATCATTTCGATGTATGATTTCATCCTTTTAAAAACATAATATTCATTGGCATGGGTTAGTTCTCTACAAGAACGATGACGCTTTGTTGATGGTTGTACGTTGGACGTTGGTCAATCATTAATTGGCCATATTGATACACGCCTCATTAGTATTGGTCATAAAGGCTTGCAAACGTCCGGCAGTTGTAGAAACAAAAATAGTTCTGACTGAATCAGCATCTGGGTTCACCACAAAGGTCATCTCATACAACATTTGAAAAGTATGCTATATTTGCATGAATATGATCCGTTTTTACATTAACAGGAGATTTGTATTTGTAGACCGATTTCAAAGAAGTATTATTCCTTTATGTTCGTGTACATGGCATATATGTAGGGAGCATGTACTCACACATTTATGTGTGCATATGTGCGTAAGTGTGTGTGTGTGTGTGTGTGTGTATGTGGATGGTAGTTGTAGTGGGTTTGTGTTTTCATATGCATGAGCTCGATTATGAACGTTTGTATGTGCTGATTGGCTTGAGCTTGATTGTGAGAGTATGTATGTTTTAGTGGGTGAGGTTGCGCGCAAAATTATCTACAAGTTTGAGAATAAACCTGTATTTGTGTTCATTATACATGAGCTCGAATTTGAGCGTGTGTACGTTTCGGTGTTTTTGTGCGCATACCAATGATTATGAGCTTTTTACATGTAGGTGTGTGTGTGGGGATGGGTGTGTGTTTTGATGATTATGAGATTTTTTTGATTTTTTTATTTTGGGTGAGTTTGTGAGTGTGCTTTATATGCATGAGCTCTATGGTAGGTGTGTGTATATGTGGGTGGGTTTATGTGTGCGTGTATGCATGAGCTCGATAGTGAGTGTGTGTATGTATGTTTAGGGATTGTTTGTGTGCATTTCTAGTTGGAATGTGTCTGACCTCGATTGTGTATGTGGGGTGCACACTTATACACGTGTCTACGTAGTGCATTCACGTTTTTATTTATATGTGTGCGTGTGTACAGATACATGGGCTCAATTCTTAATTTATTTTTTTTTGCTGGGTTTCTCTGTACGAATATATAAACACAATCGTGAGAGTTTATTTGTGTGCACGCATTTGCATATAAGCCGATTTACTAATAGATTCAAATTTATGTTTCTAGCCCAAGAACGAAGTTACGTGGTATTCCTTAAACCTGTTAGCAAAAAGTGAATTACAATACTTGGAATGTAGTTTGCATGCATTAATTAATTCTATGTCGGCCCAGCCTCAGGCAAGCTTTGGGCCCGGACGCGTTTTAAATTTTCAGCAACAAAAAATCTCGCAGGCTATTAACGAAAAAATGTAAGTAGGCCTTTAGTATAGTTGAGTCCTTTGTCATCTTAGGTTTGTATACCTCTCTCTGTTTAGGGGCAGTTAATCGGGTAACAGAAGACTTAACTGGACTAAGAATTGGTTTGATTCAACTATTCGAGGCATGTGGGTTTACTGACCTGATTCCAAGTTAGTTCAAATAGTTTTATCCCGTCATTGTCTGGTGAATATGGGAACCCTATTCAGCTGCTAATGCCCCGGTCACATAGGACCCCGGAAGCAACACGATTCAACACGACTCTTTGTTAATTCACAGTTATCTGCCTCCGAACAAAAGGTCGTGTTAAATCGTGTTGCTTCCGGGGCCCTATGTGACCAGGGCTTTAACTAACCTTATTTTCACCGGGCATCAATAGGCGGGTTTACTTATATATTCAAATTTATGTGCGTTTAACGTAGTTACGTGGTATTCCACAGACCGGTTGATAACAATAAGACTACAATAATTGGAATCCAGTGTGCATACATTACTTGATGCTATGTCGGGCAAGCCTCGGGCAAGCTTTCTGGTTGTCAAGAACAACCTTTGTGTTAGAGGTATGCATAAAATTTGCATCTATTAGTAAACCCGCCTATTGATCCATTGCTATTGATTTGTTTTAATTCGTAAATACATGGTATTTCTTCAAGCGGTTTGTAAAAAAAAAATAATAATAAAATACTTAGAATCATGTTTGCTTACATTACTTGTTGCTATGTCGGACAAACCTCGGACAAGCTTCTAGGTTGTTCAGAACAACATTTGTGTAAAAGAAAAAGCGTAGAATTTGCATCTATTTGTAAATCCGTCTGTTACGCCTGTTCCAGAGTGCACAAGGCATATGACAAAAGTGCACACTCTGGAGTTTCAATTATTACGACCACGCCCTACAAGTATCCCACCATGATGATGACATTTGAGGTCCTGGCAAAGCGTTGACGACTGTTTGGACGTAGATGTTTCTTCCACTGACATGTGAAGGTAAGTGGCATATGCCATTCATCTGTTAGATAAACCTGATACCTCCTGGGCAAATATTTCATTCTTGTGCAAACTCTCATATCCGAAGGTGTTTTGAGCCTCCACATTTGCCCAACTCATCAGCCTCTGTGCGCCTAAATTTCGCGTAGGTTAGAAAGGGTTTTAAAGCTAGTAAGTACTCGTATGAGAATTTGCAAAGTGTGTCACGAGTACTTAGATAATCATTCTAAGGATGTTTTAATGGTGTATTTTCGCCATAACCACAATGCTTAATATCTATAAGTGGGTTTGTCATATGTGGATTAAGACAAGGTTGAAAGTGTGTGAAACTCGTCATAATAACATTGACGATGCAGCAATATTGGTTCCATACTTGTGACAAAGGCATATACATTTTATAATTGACTTAAAGAGCAACTGACAGCAGTTCTGGCGCTAAATGTTTGGGAAACTTAAATGTATTACTAACCTATAACATACTCCAGTTGCAATATTGGTTTTGCAAGTTGTTTCAAAGTTGTGTCTTGCAGTGTGTATGAACATATATGAGCGCGTTGATGATGTAAAAAGCCCATGTTGCCGACTTTCCAACAAAAAAAAAGTGTGTCGACAGGGTGCCGGCGATATGCCGATTGTGCACCGACGTTGTGCCGATTGCATGCCGCCAACATGCCAACCGTCTGCCGGTGTTGTGTCGAGGGTGTGGCAATGCCGGAGTCACGTCGTGGCAAATGACATACCGACGCGTCGGTGTGTCAGCATAGACATGTTATGGCGTTAGGAAGCGTAATATATTGTACCAAAATATGGGCGTATGTGTTCTGGAACATGTTGAAGGTGTGTCGAGGGTGTGTCATGTGTCAAAACTGCGCCAAAAGTCTGCCAAAGTCGATCAGGTTGGGTGCCCGTGCGTCTGGAAGGTGCAATACCAATAGCATGAATATCTGATGGTAGATTAAACCATTGACCTATACTATCTGGTTGTGGTATTAACCTAAACACATCTTTCGATACATTGCAAAATACCGTATATTGTTAGCTTAATGTAAATGAAAATGAGGATGTGGCAATGCCACAATCACGCCGTGGCCGGTGACATGCCGACGGTGTTTAAAACCTTACTATGTGTCAGCGTAGACCTACTTTGGCGTCAGATAGCGTAATATATTGTACCAAAAATTGAGCTTGTGTCTTTGGTGACTTGAGGGTGTGTCGAGTGTGTGTCAAGACTGTGCCAGAAGCTTGGCAACATCGATCAGGTGGGGGGGGGGGGGGGGGGGGTGTGCGTTGAAAAGGTGCATCAATAGCAGGAATAGTTCGTGGTGGATTAAACAAATGATAAATGCTGTCATTTGTTTAATCCACCACGAGCTATTCATCCTATAACATTACTTTTGGTTAACAATGGTATTTTGTTCATATGCCATTTGTAAGCCGAAACTCGATTTCATTATTTGATTGGATTGCAATTGTAACTTTTAATTTCTTATTAAGTAAAAGTTGGCAGTACTCAATCAGGGTGCAGGTTTAGAATATTCTTTGCTGATGGAACGTCTTGTTTTACCTACAATGTTTAACTTAGGCAAAACAATATCAGTGGTATAGGATCAAGCTCCACATGGGTTGTGTTTCGCAGACAATCAAATTTAAGAACGACTGACAAATCCTCGCGCTGAATGATAAAACTTATTGGTATAACACCCTACAACATATTCCAATTGCAATATTGTTTTGCATGTTGTGTAAAAAGCTTGCCAATTCTGTCTTGTGGTGTGTCATTTACATAGATGAGCGTGTTGCTGGCGTAAGGAGCCTATGTTGCCGACTTATCACCAAAGTGTCTCGGTTGTGTGCCGATGATACGCCGACTGCGCGCCAAAGTTGTGTCGAATGTAGGCCGCCAACGTACCAACCGTCTGCCGGTGTTGTGCCGATAGTGTGGCAATGCCGGAATCACACCGCGGCCGGTGACGTGCCAACGGTGTTTTAAAATGTATTTCGTGTCAGCATAGACTTACTCTAGTGTCAGAAAGCATAATGTATTGTACAAGAAGATTGGGCTTGTGTCTTAGGGTGTGTCAAGTGTGTGTCGAAATTGTGCTAAAAGTGTGCCAACGTCGATCAGGTTGGGTGCCCGACTTTCCACTAAAGCATATAAAGTGTGTCGAGGTTTTCCGATGATATGCCGATTTTGCGCGAAGGTTGTGCCGAATGCTTGCCGCCAACGTACCAACCGTCTGCCGGTGTTGTGCCGAGGGTTTGGTAATGCTGGAATCACAACGCGGCCAGTGACATGCCAACGGTGTTTTAAAACTTACTGTGTCTCAGAATAGACTTACTCTAGTGTCAGAAAGCGTAATATATTGTACAAAAATGGGCGTGTGTTTCTGGTGACTTGAAGGTGCGTTGGGTGTGGGTTAGAACTGTGCCAAAAGTGTGCCGACATCGATCGCAAAGGTGCCTTCATGCACAATGTCTGGGATTGGTTATACCAAGAGCGTAGATATGATCAAGCCCCCACACCAAGATGGAATTTTATTACGTTGTGCTTAAAATTACGATGAGTAATAATACTGGTGCAGCATTTTTGTGAACCATACCCGCATAAAACAAAAAAAGTTTTCTAACTTTTAAAGGGCGTTCTCAAATCTAAGAATATGTAAACCCCTGAGAGATAACAGTCCTGGACGATGTTCCACCGAGTTAAGAAATATCTGACTGATATTCTTGCGTTCCTGCGTTTAACGATTGATAATCACACGAATATTTATCCCAAGAACTCAATTCAATGTTTATCAACATATATCAATGCAGCCAGGAGGCTGAATTGTGACATATCATACAATCAAAAAGACATTTATAACACATAACACCAGTGATTAAAATAATACATAAGGCGATAATTATTTTAGAAAAAAATATACATGATTAAAGAGTAAATAGTGTTGGAGTAAAACTAATATTTCAGTTTGAAAGAAATTAGTGAGGTAATAATTAACCGGAAGATGATCTACAAGCGATAATTATTATTCAATCTCATAAATCATTCTTATAGTCGAACTTAAAAGTTTTTTGTAACATGGACTTTCATCGTAGCCATGAATGGACGAAAATTATATTTTATCGAGCACAAGCAATCTTCTTTGTTCATTAGGCTCATGTATTTACATGATGCGTTAACAAGAAACAAAGAACTTTCTAAACGATTTAGGTTTCGAATTGAGATTATTTGTAGCTTTATCTCTTTCTTTCCGATTTCAATTGATACTTGAAGCTTATATTCCACTTAGATGACAATTTATTAAGTTATAGTATTGTACTTTTTATTTCAACTGTTAGGGTTCGTTGCAAAGACATACCGAGCACTTTTGGCATAATCTCCGTAGTGATGGAGACCAATGACCATTACTGAGAGAGACGAGCGCAGGTTTGCCAATAAATATGAAACAATTACAACTTGGCTAAAATGATAAAACGTGGCAACTCTTGTCCGCTTCAGCAATGGGCCGTTGATGACTTGCGGATATTTACCGCCCGGACGTGCCGGATGCGGCCCGCTGGTAAGTGCACGTCGTACCGCTGATCGCCACCAGCCAACACGCGTGCGATGCCGGTTGCCAATTTTCACGCCTTTGCTTCGTCACGTTGTCGATCGGGCCGGGGCAGGCGTTTAAGCTCAAGAGTTCCCGGTCACTAACTATCTTCGTTCTCCGACAGAGGATAAAAGACCACTTTAGTGCTTATTTCCGACAGTTTCCGAGCAATTAGTCAAATATTAATCTTATTTCTGAGGTAGCCAAAGAAGGGGTGCTGGTATTAATGAAGATAAATGGAGCATGCGGCCCGTTTTGAATCCAGTACATGTTTTAGGATTTTAATCGCTTCCTTGTCATGGCCACAAAGGAGTCCGTTCAAGGGTTTCCAAATTAATATCTTATATAGAATTTCTCCTAATTTTCATCTGTATCAATATTCATTTATCTTATATCAATCCATCAAATACACGTTTCTTTTCAGACCATTATACCAACCCTCCGAATCCCCCTTCCCGACTCCTCCTCTCCGGCTACCCCAACCCCAACACCCAATCCCAACCCCAACACCCAATCCCAACCACAACACCCTACCCAAACACAAAACCTCAACCTTAACACCCAACCTCAACTACCCTACGCAACCCACAAACGCCCTATAAACACATCCCAATAGCCTATAATACCCTTAACACCAAAACAAACCCTAGCCTTTCCTCCATTTTTAGGCCAATTATAGTTACACAATAAAGATGGGTTTTGGGCAGGACATGGTTTTTTTTATACACTAATTACTGTACATATCTTGCATCGATTACCATTACGGCTACTTTAAATGGTGGGCGCATTTACCTCGTCACAATCACTTAAGCGAGATTGACACTTGCACGATTCAGTGGCAGGCATTGGCACGAATCAATTCGTGCCAATGCGTAAACTAGTCGTGGACTGATGTGAAGTGTGCGTAAACTGGTCGTGACTGCGTTCCATGCCAGGACGAGAATTTTGAAATGTTTAAAATGCTGGCGCGCATTTGTCAACTACTCGTCAACTCTCCTTGAATTATGCGCGAACTAGTCGTGAACAGTGCGGGGCGTCCCAGTTACTGCCCCCAAATGGCGCAGTTTGCCATGACAAAATGGTGGCCAAAAGACGTGCAAGAGTCATTTTGGCTTTAGTCATAAACTAGTAACGGCTTATCCAAGATGTGAGGTTTTGTATCAAAGCAAGCATACTTTCCTGTTATCATGGTTATGGATATTTCGTAGTAAAAATGAATGAAATTAGGATCTATGTTGACAAGTTTGATCATGGGAGTATATATCTTACTCCATGGTGAGACGTGACGAAATATGTCTAGAGTTTCGGGAAGTGTAGGACCAGACGCGCTTTCGTTAAATTCTTTTCAATCCTTTTCATAACATGCAAGAACAATACATAACAAACTCCCGGAATATGGTGGGGAAAAAAGCTTCGAATAGTTTAAGATTTCTTGAAACCCAAGTGCGGACATTTTTCCCCAGCTGACCTAAAACTCCGTCTTCCCTCCTGATTTAACTCCACCGTTCTTGTCGGTACTCTCTTCATCACAAAATGCCCTCTTCACTTTTTATTTTATGTCATTTACCATTTTCATGATTGTAAAATATCTTATAAATAATAGCTACCGATGAAAAATGCCACTTAATTGCTTTAAAAGTAGCCTAACGATTTCGGACCCGGAAGAAGTAGTTTTTGAGAATTATTCAAATTAATTTCATAATTCATGAAATTGTTATCATACCTGCGGCATAAGCTCTTCCCTCATAATTAGATTAGATTAGATTGGTGATCATATCCCATCAATTTGTTACAATTTCCATTGCTATTATAGGGCAATGTGCGATGTTAGCCTTTGGCGATCACACTTTTGTGCGCGTGCTTGTTCTTGGCGGCGAAGGTGCTAAACCATTTAGCACTCGAATCAGAATAAGCCGACACGTAATTATGTCACTCGTGTGAGCTATTTATGGTCGAGTACAATTAATGAACTTGGTCTAGACTACCAGAAAATGATTAAGATGGTAATACGAGATAAATAAAGACATATAAATGAATACGAAAAATGAATGTCAGATAAAAAGAGAAAATATAGTCAAACCTGTCTATATTGGTCACTGTCTATAGTGACCACCTGTCTGTAATGGCCACTTAAATTGATTCCCTCCAGGTGAAAATGCATGTTATAGAACCTGTCTATAGAGGCCACCTGTCTACAGTGGCCACTTAAGTCGATTCCCTCCAGGTGAAAATGCATGTTATAGAACCTGTCTATAGAGGCAACCTGTCTACAGTGGCCACTTTTCTGTTTCCCTTGGGTTGGCCACTGTAGACAGGTTTGACTGTATTTCTTTCTATTTCTATTGAAGACTGAATTATTTTTTACTGTATTTCTTTTTTTACCCTGATTGAATAGTAAAGGCAGATAGATAGTTCACCCAGTGCAGACGGGGTTATTGTATGTATAAAGTGAAGTGAAGAATAGAGAGAGAGAGAGAGAGAGAGAGAGAGAGAGAGAGAGAGAGAGAGAGAGAGAGAGAGAGAGAGAGAGAGAGGGGGGGAGGGAGAGGGGGAAGAATAAAAAATTATATAAGTATTGTTCTGAAAATAAGTCAGGGTATAAAGAAGACATAAATTAGACATTGTATCAAAATAGATCGTCAGAAAGTGAAATGGACAAATTCAGAAATAAATTATGATAATATGCACAGCAGATTTTTTTTTAGTATCTTTTGATACAAACTGATGTTCACAACTTAGATGAAGGTGTGCAGGAAAACTACGTCAGCTCAATACTTGAACTTTTCGTTCACGCGCACGTGAAACTTGGAACGCTGGAAGCGTAAAGGCTCTCCCCTAAAATTAACTTTTGGTGACAAAATTCCTTTTAAAGCCCCGTTTTTGTCGATAATATAAATATCAAATTGCGCTCCCGGGGAAGCTTACTATCACTTCGAATGGTACTCTGACTAAGTGTATTATCCAATGCCTTAATCGGTGAGAAGGAGTGAATTTGGCTTTGGGGGACAAACACCTCCGAAAAATCAATTCGCTCCTGTCGCTCAATTTTTTTTCTCTCACACTCGGGAAGAAATGTATGGACGAAGTAAGTTCGTCTAACTCGTCAGCGGAATGTATGAGGGATGGGATTCTTGTATATAATTAGAACATTTTCTCGACATGCAGTCTTGTTTATACCGTGTAATAACAAAAAATAAATATATAATGTGATCTAGAACCTTTTATAATACAAATAGTGATTTTTCATTTTCTTTAACAGAGTGGTTCATAGTGGGAACCGAAATGAACGGAAAGGGTCACCGGTGTCTCGCGGTTGAAGCTATATAAAAACAAAACAATTACGACAAAAAACAACAAACAAATGAAAAAAATAAAAAAAGAGGATCTTCAAGTACACACAAAGAAGTATGATAGCGGGAAGGGCAATGCCAGACTGACACTTGCACGAGTTTGTAGCACGCATTGGCACGATTCGAGTGGTACCAGTGCGCAAACTAGTTGTAAACTGGCCTGAACTGTGCGTAAACTCGTCGTTACTGCGTGCCATGTCGGGACGAGAATTATGAAATGTTCAAAATTTTGGTCACGACAAAATTTCGAGATCGGGTCGTGAAATATGCGCTAACTGTTCGTGAACTAATTGGAACGATGCGGGAGGATGCTCGCCAGTGGGTGGCAATGCGCGCCATGCCACGACTATCACGAACTGCCAAAAATACCCCCCCCCCCCCGTCATCCATATCTACCGTCGATATTATCCAGAGGACACAGCAGGATCACGAAACCGTCCGTATTGTGCAAACCCGTCGTGCCAGTTCGTGTCAATGTGGACATTTCCGTGCCCTAAAATGGCACGACTTGCCACGACAAAATCATGGCTAAAGGTCGTGCAAGTGTCAGCCTATGCCCCTTTCGGTCTCTCGATCACCATGTGGGAGAGGTCGGTACACTTAGATCAGCTTCTTTTAATGAGGTCTTATCACTTTGAAAGATTCAAGCTCCGGTCACATATGAACCAGGAAGCAACACGATTCAACACGACTCTTTGTTCGGAGGCAGTTAACTATGAATTAACAAAGAGTCGTGTTGCTTCCGGGGTCCTATGTGACCGGGGCATTACTTTTAAAACCGATTTAGTCGTGTGGTTTGTAATGTATATGATTATTTTGATGGACTTATGATATCACCAATATTTTTGTTATCCTTGCATATTATTTCTTTATTGTAAACTGTCGATTTGTCGATTGTCGATTTGGCCGAAAAATACGTATTTCTTTGATAAACCATATTGAATTAATTAATTAAATTGAATTAAGTCATTGCGGCCGATCTGAGAATGTTAATTAAAGAAACAGATAATGCAATATCGTTTCATTGCATGTAGTTCGGCGTTGTTAAATGGTTTTCCAAAATGTCGCCACTGAAGCATAATGGAATTTGATATTTATGGTAAAGCAGTAGGGCTAAACGCATTTCTATTCCTTACGTGAATAGCCATGTGTCATAACAAGATTGCTTAGTTGCAAACTAAGAAAGTATTTCAAAATTTGCACTTAAATGTTTAAATATTCCACAGTTTTCATCGAACACATTTTTCTGAAATAGCAGGCGAACTGGCTTTCAATTAAGCCTAATCTTTTTACTTGATCCTTCACAGACGAATTTAGATTTTGTTTTCCTATTCAATTCCTACGCAAAGGTAAGCATTTATAGTGATTAATATGGCACGACGCAGCTGTTATAATCTTTTGCCTTCCCATTTCTCACCCTTTTCAAATCCACGGTCTTATTTTAATCCGCACTTAGCACACCACACCAAAAAAATGCAACCCGTAACGGAAAAAGACGCTTGAAGCATAGAGAGAGAAAATGAAAAAAAGGCCCTCCCAACAAAAGCCATTTCAAAATTCAAACAAGAAGGGTGACGAAAATAGCGACTGAGCGACAAGCTTAAAGGCAGAAAAATGGCAGATTTTGTCAGAAATATCCCCTGGAGCAAATTCATATATTTCCGTCCCGTTTTATGTGTTCTTTTCAGCTTCGTCCCAGCGCTCTTATCGCCGGAACGTAGCTCCATGCTTCTCTTTGGCGAAATCGCTTTTTAATTACGCCGCGACGAGAATTGAACGGCTCCGTGGTATTACTTTACGCCGACGATAAACGGTGCGATCTTTATGACTTAGGCTCGACGACCATTTCATGTTTGCCCGGTATTATGTACGCCAAATATTATCTGGACCTTTTAAAGACCGCTCTTTATTCTATCTTGCATCATTTCCCGGTAAGGTATTGACAAGATTCCGCTCCCCAAGTGACCGAATTTCCCCCCTCCCCTTGTTCCTCCAAAACTGAGAAGCGAGCCATTAATTTCTTTGTAATCGGCACCCATCCCTGAAATCTGGTTTCCCTATTTAATATTTAGACAAAATACGACTTTTGTTTGTGATCAGATTAATTATTTCTCTTACTTTTATTCCTGGTACAAGGAGAAGTTTGAAAGCATTTGAAAAGCATGGATTTCACCCTGGGGGTTTCAATATGGTTGTTCCTCCCCCTTGTCATTCTAAGCTCAACAACGTTCAATCACTGAACATAATATCAACGAATATTATTTTCGCTCTCTTGTACTCCATGTTTGTACCCTTTCAATATCTTCATATAGTTTTGACCATACAAACGACTCACCTTAATTGTTGTGAGCATTCTGCGAATAGAAGTATACTGAACATGAGCACAACTTCAATGCGTCTCTTGTCATTTTATATTATGCATAATTAGGATTCTCATTCTGCGTTGTTGAAAGCTAACAATGTTCCGAAACATAAAGATATATCAGCCAATGAAAATAGTGAGAGGACGAAAGAAAAATAATTGTATGTATTATTGCGAAGTAGAGATAACTGCTTCAAAGTTCCATACTATCATTTCCTAAATCATATTCTGACCACATAAATAATCTAATTTCAGTGTATTCTTGGTCAATTTAAGATTCAGCAATAGATGAACTGGTATCTCATCTCCTTCGAGAGATTACAAGTGGTTTACCCGAATGATAGTATCAAATTATCGAAACAGGCAAAATAATGCCAATTGCAAATTGGGCTCAATCATTTAAACTTTGTTAGGTTTCGTTTGTGAGTCCCGCACACCCGTAAACTTCAAAGTACATTCAAACTTGGTTAAACTGTAAAAACTTAATTATCGTCGTCTTTTGATTTCAAAATGACTTAAAAAAATCAACTTGCTGTCAGAAAAATGGCAATGAAATCTATTAAGATAAACAAAGACTGTCCGATAATTTGACCACGCGTGCGTTATATATCTTACAGCTGTAATATGTGTATTCATCTGTTAATTATGTGTCCTTAGATTCGAAATACTATCGGCAATTGAATCTTTGACCGCGACATCTTTTTGAAGTTCGTTCTTTTTCAAATCATCAATTCAAGACTAATAGGTAGTTCTGAAATGGGCACGCGAAATGTGGTTTTCACTTTTTTACCACAATCAATTGGCATTGCCTAGGTCGCCATCACTGTCAGATTATATCGTATTCATTTTTGTTGCTTTCAAGAGCCTGGCGGAATATCTATATCTTAGAATTTTGTTTCGCAGATATCATAGTGTTAATGACGTACGGAATACTTATGGTGATTTGACCATATATGATAGTGTTATCAGGGGCCTTATGCTTTAACCATGAGGGTCTTTTAAAGGATTATATGTCTCAAAAACTTTGAGCTGTTTACTTTGATATCCTAATTTTGCAATATAAAAATAGCTCCTGATAATATCCCTTATTATATGAAATAATCCACGAACTCTTATATTCATTAGGATTATTCATTCAATAACTCACACTTTAAATGGTATTTTTGTCCGCGATTATTCTTTTTATCTCTCAGATTTTATCAGATCGAAAATACTAAATTCATTTGATTTAAAAAAAAATACGCTTATGCACGAGATCGCCTAATATTATGACTAATAACATAAGGTTCATACCCAAAATAATACATTAAATGCTTGTAAAAAAAAATGACATAGGAAAAATAAAGAATTATCAATTTAATATTAAGTAATAAAAAAAAATATTTACAACTAAGCAGCATCCATTACGCCACACCTGTTTGGGGTGAATGATCTTTTTGTTGTCAAGTCCTTTTAAATTTCTATTCATTATGTTTCTTTTGATAGCTCAATCTTCCCCCCTCCCCCTTCTATTCCCCTCCAACTCTCCCTCGGTTTCTCCAACCCCTTCTTTCTCCGTTTATTTCCATTTACGTTTATTTATTTCTATTTTGTATACTGTACGACAGCAGGCTTGCGTCCGCCATCTAAACCCCTTCGGGGTTAAACTAGATAATAGATTAACTACAAAGAAGTTCAGATACGCTTAAACAGTTTACACCGTAGACCAAGAAAATATCACCATTCAAACATGATTCAAATAAGTATTAAGCCCCGGTCACATAGGATCCCGGAAGCAACACGATTCTCCCCGACTCTTTGTTACTTCACAGTTATCTGCCTCAGAACAACGAGTCGGGGTGAATCGTGTTGCTTCCTGGGTCCTATGTGGCCAGGGCCTTATCGGTACACGCTTGTGACCTCAATATAATCTACGTATTTTGTAATCACCTTGTGGTCCCTTGTATGAGAGAAAGAGATATGTAAGAATCATCCAGTTTTCCCAAGTGATTACCTCAAAAAAAGGGCAAACATTTTGTCTCTATTTTCCGCTTGATGGTGGCAATAATGGGAGGATTTGGGTTCATCAAGGCGGTGCATTCTGCCCGATCATAAAAGAAGGGGTGGCTATTTTCGTCTTCCTCTCTTCACAATTCAGGGCTTGAAAACAGATCAAGAATGAAAATTGATGATAATGAATTTTTTGGTTTACATTATGCACGCTTGCTTACAGGAGGTGACCTATAAAAAGAGACAACCAATCTGTGGCTGAGCGTCGTGCATCAAAGATGAGCAAACAAAGAATTGGTTTATGTCAATCCCTGTCTATTTCTCGCTTTCCTTATTTTGTCTTTTTCGTCTCGGAGATGGGAATTTGTCAATTTTTAAGGTTTTTTTTCGCGTGCTACAATGTCTAACAAGCTGGTTTGAATGTGTATTAAACAGTAAAATGCTATGTCGGAACGATTACAAAACAAATTCAAGAACAAATTATTTTCCCTTTTTTCCTTGACAATCAATTATCCTTTAAACTCTGTAATTTCTCCTCACTAAATGTTATGCCCACCCATTTTTACCTCAATCAACTTTACTTCTAGGTTTGTTATTTTTTGTGTTTTGTGTTTTTGTTTTTGCTCTGCTATTTTAATTATCTCTGTCATTTTAACTTTTGCATTTTCTACCACCGCTATTTCCACTTTTTTTACATTTGCCATTTTATCTCGGCCTTTTTTTACCTCTTTTATTTCTGCATTTTTACATTTGCCATTTTGCCTCTGCCATTTTTACATTGGCCATTTTTACCTATGCCATGTTTACGCTTGCGATTCTTACTTATGACATTTTTTACATTTGCCATATTAACCTATGCCATTTCATTTGCCATTTTACCTATGCCATTTTTACCTAGGCCTATGCCATTTTTACCTATGCTATTTTTTTTACCTACGCCATTTTTTCATTTGCCATTTTTACGTATGCCATTTTACATTTGTCATTTTCATGTTTGCCATTTTTATATATTATGCCATTGTCACATTTGTAATTTTTACCTATTCCATTTTTTTTTACCTCAGCTGCCATTTTACACCCAACCTACTTTTACCCTTGCCATTTTTATCTATTCCATTTTTTTATTTGGAGTGTTCAGCTCTTTGAATTTCTACATGTTTCCATTTGCTTTTTTCCTCTGCCATTTTATTTCTGTATTTTATCTGGCTCTTTGCTATTTCACCAGGGAATGTCACAATGGGCACCATTAATTGATCCTGTCAAGATCAAACGTGCCCTAATTTCACTAATACCATTGTCGGTAATTTCAAAAGGTTTACTGTTTAAATGACATAAATACATTCATAGTCATTTAAAATATTAAGTGCTGGCTCAATTGGTCTTAATTTTTCGCAGATCTGCAAATAGAACGAAATAGAATACAAAAACAAAACTTTGCTCAAGGATGATAAAAACATAAATCTCATTGAGTTGGCGGAAGAAATTAGGCTTACCGTGCACTTAACGCAGGAAAACTTTTCAAGATTGTCATGGGGTTTTAAGCAGATTTCAGAGTACCATTCTGTTATTTGAAACTATTTACGGACTTATTAGAAAGTGATCAGTTACGACCAGCCGCTGTGGAACACGTGCTTGAACCGGGTGCGCTTGAAACAAAACACGTCGCGTCACAGGCTTGGAAGACGCTCCGTATTATGACAGACATTGGACTAATGAAATAGATCTGTTATCATGAGGCGTAAAAGAGAAAATGAGGGGGTGGAATGGATGATAATGGAAGAGGAAGATAATAAGCTTGAATTTTGATGCCTTCCCTGCACATTGCCTGATCGAATCAATACCAATAAAAATTAGCGTTTCTTTTAAAAAGTGAGAAAATAGGTTGGTTTGAGGTGATTTCGAACCTTCAGGCAGGCTCAAGCAGCACCGAAGCACGACAATATGACCATTCTTCGCTGATGCTCTGGGTATAATTCTGTGAAGCTTTTATCATTAAGAAGCTTCCAGTCATCATAACAAAAAAAGGGAGATTTTCTTCTCTTATATACTTAAGTGTAAGAACATACCCTCGAACTCTTTACTTGTTTATAATGGGTCATTTACCTATAAAAAAATCTACATAGAACTATAAATGAATTAAAGGCCTTTCAAAAGGAAATACAGAGATTTATACAATAATGTTGTTAATTAGTATACATTTAACAGATTCTTTTTATTCTGTCAGTATTTTATGCTATTTTCTTATTCCTTTTATCATTTAACCTTTTACAAGGTATATTCATGTACTATGTACAATATAGTTGATGTATGAATGTTTTGGACAAACTAATTTCAAAATTTCATGTTCGAATATAAACAAATTATGCACAGACACCTTTCCAGAAATGTCATCATAATTGTACCCTTAGTTATTGACGCGTACTGTAATGCCCTTTCCAATAGCATAAGGATCCCTCCTTATTGGTTGGATGGCCAATTCTTATTTTTGTTTTAGTGTTATCATAGTTATGGAGTATGATTGTTTTCATCTGTCTTTCTATTATTATTAGCATTCAAAGATAATGTTCAGAACTCTCTCATATAGCTCCTTTTTCATTAGCATCAAAAGAGGTCGCTATTGATGATAGATTTTGCCAATCCAAATGATGCGGGAGGCGGCCGGGGTGCCGCTGTCTTGGAACCAGAAAGGCACGCGTCTTTTGAATTCGAATAATGCAATCTCCGTATTTACTTTTCCTCTTAAATAGTGTACTTAAACCTGATGCTTTGTGTTTCTTAGATTTCGGAATAAACGTTGGTAATTGATGTTTTCTAGATGTTCTCGTATTAACAACTCATCCACTTTCCCTTCATTTTAATGCGACTACATCTGCTAACAAAGCCACTTTTTATTATTTTTTTTTTAAATTATTTCTATTTCTTTTTAATCTATTCATTTTCTATTTCATTTTTTATGTACAAAAGTATGAATATAGATTTTCAATACATTGATTTTTAAAATAGTAAAATAATAATCATAAAAACAATAGTAAATAATAGTTCCAGTGTTTAGCCTTATTATTGAAGAACAATGCGTAATTTTTTGCTAAATTTGTGAACTTTCTTTTACATTCTAAGTGAAATGAATGAGTAAAATAAAAAATAATTTATTCCTCTTGCTGAGTTGTCGTTAAGTAATATTTCCAATTACACTGTAGGCTTTTGTTTAATCAAAAATACAAATATAACGGGTTCGTGAAATCGTTAGTTTGACAACAAACAAAACATCACAAAACAACACCAGCTGAAAACGTCCTTTTCTCGAGTCCCAAACAAAATAAAATGCACAGATAAATCAAAACACGAGAGGAAGTCGGAAAAGAGCACAAAAATATAAAAGATGTGACCTTAAAATGAGGACAACATCATAGACTCGACTGCTATTCAATCTGAGCTATAAAAGGTATAGGGTGAACAAGGAGCTGATGAAAAGAGAAGAACAACCGTGCTCCATCATCATCATTTTTCTTTTCAACAACTTTCTTTCCTAAATTAACCTCCCAGACAAACACGAGTACAAAAGAGCAGTTTNTCTCTCTCTCTCTCTCTCTCTCTCTCTCTCTCTCTCTCTCTCCCTTTCCCCCTCCCTCTCTTCCAAACTATACCATGCCACGCGAATGGCTTCTTTCCATCGAGTCTCATTCATACACAGACCCCCTATTCCAGGACTATTCACTCTTCTAAGGTAATACCCAGGGGCCAATTCGGCACGCGAATGCTAATTCTTTTCAACTCCGTTTTTCTTTTCCCTTTTTTCCTCTCTTTTGATCAAAACTTTTTTCTTTTGCTTTTGATCCGTCTCGCTATTTTGTGGTGGATTTTGATTTTGAGTGAAGACATGAGAGGTAATGGAAGTGGACCAGTGAGAGGGGGTAGGTGGCTATGTATAATACGTTTGCCTCTGTTATCAGGCACGGGACATGTAGGACTACACAGTATCCTTAAAATTGCACACGTCGGATTTTACAATCATATCATTCAAACACTTCATTTTCAAACTATAATTTTACTTTGCACGAAATGTCCCATCAAAGCAAGCTTACTATTTTCAAGTAAGATGATTAGGTGATATTTGTGTTTGTTTTAGAATAGAATAATATGATCTTCTGGGCGGATGGTTTTAAAATTATGTAGTACCTTTTAATTCTGAAACACCCTTAAGTGTCATGGTTGTGTGATCATCAAACACTCACACGCGCACAAAATGATTTATTTCTATTTTATGAAACTTATGAATCTTATGAAGCTATTTCTGAATAAAATAAAAACATTATCCCACAAAAAGCAAATGAATTAATCCATCACTTCTACTACGCAGGGAGGGGAAGGACAACCGAAATATATTGATTATCGTCTATTTTTCATGTTACTATGCATATTTGGTGAAATTGTGGTCGTGGCTAATGTTTCTTCCATTATCCAGAAAATGCAACAAATATATAAATATTGTTATTTTGATCATCATTAATGCCATGAAGGCGTATAAAGATGCACTCTTTTTTTCAATTTCTACTTGCAGTATTCATGAAAAATAAGATAAGCAATTTAATTTCAATGAATTGAAATTATTAAAGATAATGTGACCGGCGGCAACAGTTTCAGGCAAAAGTCGGGAATTTTGAAATTTAAGTTTTTGATAGATTCATGTTGTCCAATTCATAAGCTTTCCAATGATATAAAACATGTATACTTTCCAACTTTAGATATGCAAATAAAAGGCCAAAACAAGCGCATATTTTTATTTTCTTCAAAAGGCTAAATTGCGAGAAAATGGTCCTGAAAGTTTATGCTCGGTGAGCAATGTCACCGGTCACATATAATTAAAAATATAAACTTTAGTAAATCAATTTAACGAATTCGACAGATCAGGATGTCAATATTCTTAATTTGCTTGAATAATCATTTAAACTAAACAGAATTTCATGTATTTATAAATCTGTTATCAATCTTGGGGGAACAAATAGACCAGTTTCGTAATGTATTTAAATTTATTTTCGCTTGCCCCAAGACGAAGTACAGTCAAACCTGTCTATAATGGTCACTGTCTATAGTGACCACCTGTCTACAGTGGCCATTTAAATTGACTCCCTCCAGGTGGAAATACATGTTATAGAACCTGTCTATACAGGTCACCTGTCTACAGTGGCCACTTTTTCTGTTTCCCTTGGGGTGGCCTCTGGAGACAGGTTTGACTGTATGTATTCAGCTACCAGAAGATAATCATAATTCAATAGTCAGTATGATACTTGCATATATCAACGTTGCTAGGTTGGACAAATATTGTAGCTTGACGAACCTAGCAAAATACTGCTTGCTATTCACATTCCTTCCATTGAAATAGGATTATTTTATATAAGGTGGACAAATAATTTATCATTGTGCATTTGACAAAGAAGTGTGCATATAATTTGAATACATTACGAAAGTATATTGACATAAATAAGAGTTCTGATACATTTTCTTGTAAACATTTTTAATGAATATTTGAATTAGCATTTGAGTATTTGAGAATAAAATTAAGTTTTGCGACACCAAATCACGATGTAGGGAGGGACTATTATCGTTTGCAGAAAGTTGGATTGGATTGAAAATCAAATCAAAATCAGATTCTAATTTGTAAAGCATATTTTGAGTGGTACTTGGTCTGCACAATCGACAGTTAAAAGGAATATGCGCATGCAACAATTGTTTTGTTCGGTCAGAACCGATTAACTGCAACCTGCAATCGATTACAAATTCATCGCAAGACTTTACCAATACACTTTTGAGCGCGTGTTGATGTTTTCTTTGCACACTGTGTATTTAAGAAGTCACATCTCCGCTGTGCCCTTTTCTTTTTTTAGCAGCTGAAAAAAGACTGATGCTAGTTCCTCGCTGTTCTTATTGACAGAGGAACACAATGGCGGGGAAGGGGGTCACATTGTTACGAAGGGGGAGGGGGTACACTCGGTTTTATGACTTTGATTTATACCTAAAGTCCCACTCACACCTTTGCAATTTTAGCCTGTGTCAGCCTAGCGTATGTTTTTAATTGAAAACGCTCCCTTGACGCACAACGACGCATGTCGTTTACGCACAACTGACACTCGGCGTACGCCCATTGAGCGCAAGCCGAACGTCGTCAGTCCACAGTCTGATTCGGGTACATGCTGTGCGTCCAGGGAGCGTTTTTAATTTCCAAAAACGCTGGGTCGTTGCAGGCTAAAACGCAAATTTGTGAGTCGGCTATAACGAACTTTCTTAACCGTACTACTTGTTGATTGATGAATCTTTCGTTTTTCTGCTCAATTCTGACACCCTTTTTGTCTAAATTGTGTTGAAATTCATCAGATTTTGGCATAATTATCACAAAAAGAGGGCACCCTAGGTGCTATCCATGATTATAAAATTCATTTTGTGCTTTTTTAAAGTCATTATGATCTACAGTTTTTATTTTGTGTTTTTAGTTTGTGTGTTTGGCATGGCTCTCTTGCAAAGCAGGCCATGTTGCTTGAACGAGGCTATTATTTCAAGAAAACTTGAATGAATAGTCTGTGCATCCGCTCATCTCGTGTTCTTCCACTCATCCACCACTTGCCTCTTGCATTATGTCATCACTTTTGCAGATTCAAGATGATGTTTTCGGGGATAAAGATATACGCATAACCTATCCTTGGGTCGTAAGGTTTCCCAACTTGAGTCACTCTTACCGAAACCTTAAAGGTATTTTTAGGAACATTAGGCGGACAAATGGTAAATGTTAGAAAACAAGCAAGTGATAGTTTTGACAAAAGTATGAAAATTGATGAAATTTGACGAGGTGTGAGGATTTTATTGCCGTGGGGTTAAAGCATTTTATTGTTAATGGTGGTTAATTAGGATAGCTTAACACTTTGAAGGCGAAAGTAGACAGCGGCTAGACTGAGATTAGGGCGATGTTTTAAAGTGTATCACGGTGATTTTTTTTGGAGTGATTTTGAAGGTGGTAGGTGACGAGAATGTTGGAAGCACAGACGAGATAGAAATGCAATAGGGACAAAGAATTCAAAGATAAAGATAAAGCGAGAGAAATGAGAAACAAATGATATAGATAGAGGAATGAAATGAGATCAGTTATTAATATTGACATACGGAAAGTATATGAGGTTGACGAAATTGGGAAAGCAATGTATCAGAGCCTTTTTTCTGAAATAAATTGTTAACAAAGATTAAAAGAAGACGAATACATCCAGAGATAGATAAATACATCTACAGAGAGAATATCCCTGCATGATTGCATGTTTGTTTGTCTACTCGTTCGCACCACGTGTGAAAATCAGAATTTCTAGTTATAAAAGTGCTCAACTTAAAATGAATCCATCGATCCATAAGTCTAAAAACACGCCCCTTACTCATGATTTTGGCTATTTTATGAGCTTTGTTTGTATATAAACGACAAAGGAAAAGACGACAACAAAATGATACAATTTCAATAAAAAATATTTGCGGTATAATGTTCCTACTTCCTATACAAAAAAAAACACGAAGGGTAAAAGACAGTAAAATTATTTTCAGTTAGGAATTAAGAACTGTTACAATCCAAACGAACTTGCAAAGCGGTCTACCAAAGCTGCTTTCATTGTGAAAATATTGATGGATAAGGCACGCGACATGGTAAAATATCTGTTCTTGTATACCCAAATAAATCAAATACGCCCCTTGGGTCCTTAAAGGTAGAATACTTCCTTTTCAGCCTAAAATTTGATTTTACGAGATTGTTGTGTTATGTTGAAGAGTACTAAATGTTAGAACTTATCACCAGTCAATTAAGCACAAAGATTGGTCATGATTTATAGTTATTCCAATAATAATTCTTTTATTCTGGCCTCGAATTAATGGACCGTGCGTTCAAAATTCAAAACAGCCGTTGACCCCTCGTTGACCAATAGCGCAAGAGTCTCTCTCAGTGCGTATTCCGCATGGTGTGGCAGTGTATTGAAGTGC